>OY720441.1:231101902-231298391 GCA_963082915.1 Dolichopus griseipennis
CTGTTTTATACTTGTTTCTCTACCTCTGGTTTTCACTTTGTTATATTTAATGTGTTTATTTTTATTATTAAAACTTCTACTTATATTGAAAATAGAGTTTATTATTTTTACTTTCCTTTTTGGTTTTTTAAGTTTTTTATTATTGGTTTTTACTAACCAAGTTTTAAAAGTCTCTCTTGAGCAAATGTTTTCTAAAATGCCCCGTTTTGAACAGAAGGTTCTATTAAACAAATAATAGTTTATAGTTTGAATTATTTTTCGGTGTTTAATTAATTTACTTTTTACAATTTTTTTTTTGATTTTTTTGTAACAAGGTTTACATTAATTACGATATTCAGTTAAGTATAGAAATACACTATATCACTTTACGCACTATTCTTGATTACAAGGACATATCTGAGTATCCCACCCTCGTCGCCAATTTTAATATTGAAATTTAAATTTAAAGAAAACAAGAAAAAATTGTTTTTATTCTTTATTTAAACTTTGATATTTTTTTATTATAAACAATATAAATTTGTTTACAATTTTTAAACTAGTAAATTTATTACTAGGAATTCTTAGCTTATAACTTTGTCTTTTAAGACCAAAAACTAAATAGATTTACAATATGAAAAGTCTTACGTTTATATATTATTCTTAATCTACAAGTTGGTCTTACTAAGTATTATTTTTAGTATTACAAAATATTACAAAATATTCTTATTCTAATTTTAGTTTAATGCATTCTTATTGTAGTTTTAATTTTATTTCTGGTATTCATATGATTAATGCTTGTAAAGGGAAAAATGCATGTGGAGCATTTTTGTATATTTTATATGCGGGAAAGTATTTGTAGTATTTATAGTATTTTGTAATTGGAATTGATTCCAATAAGAATTAATGTAAAATGTAGTTCACTGTATAATTGGATTTCTATTTTGGTATTTAATAAAAGAATTTTATTATGTTGAAATCTATTTTAGGTATTTTAAGTGTTAATGTACTTCATATATGAAAAAGGTTTTATTTATAAGATATTTATGTGAAGATTGTGGGAGATTGATAAAAGTGTGAGAAAGTATTTTATTAGAAAGTGTTTTGGTAATTTTACCTATGAAGGAGGTAAAATTATATTTTAAAAATTTGAATTGTTTATTCTTAGTATAGGTATACTTTATTAAATAACAGATAATGCTATTATAACTATTAACATCAGCAAAACAAAGACGATGAAAATCAACAGCACCAACTACCAACTAGTTATTGCTGAAAACGTAACCAGGCGAATATGTTAACCGGTTCAACTATCTCGATAGCATAATAACGGCTGGGTGGCACAGTGGTTGAGTGCCGACATTTCATGCGGAAGGGCCCGGGTTCGAATTCTAGTAAAAGTGAAAAATCTTTTCTGGTTTTCGACTCGACTCAGCTACCATTCGCTATTGGGTTCAAATTAATGGCATAATCAATAATTAATAATTATATATCTTTAATAAAAAACATACTTTAATATAACAATACAAACAAACGCAAAATATAAACAAATAATTTAATTAAATAATAAGTATAACTCGCAGATATAGAATAGTTTATAGCTCAAATACAAAATATTACAATATAAACAAATAATAAAATTACAATTATTGAAAATCTAAGACATTTCTAATGTTATAAGGCCTAGTAATATTTCATGTTTAAATTGTATGTGGAATTCAATAATACCAATTGTAGTAACACGAATATAATATGACCCCCTGTTCCAACATGTACCTATGGTATAGACAGGCTTATTAGCCTAACAGTTGAACAGTTAACGCTTAAAAAAAAAAAAAATAATAAAGATTACTGATGGTGGTGTGGAGGCAGATGTGAACAGCAGACTTAGCAAATCCAGAGCATCATTCGGACCTTTCTACCCAGTATAGAGGAACACCAAAATCTCCAAGAAACAAAAGTAAGGATTTTCAATGCTTGCGTAAAGACCGTACTAATGTATGGAAGCGAAACATGGATGATATCCAACAACATCGCCCAGAAGTTACTAGTCTTCACAAGCCGCTGTCTGCATATAATCTACAGAATATTCTGACCTAGCAGAATAAGCAACGAGGACCTATGGGGACTTACAGACTTACACACGCTAAGAAAAAATCAGAACAAGATGAGTCGTATGATCTTGGATTGGAACCCCCATGGCAATCCTAAATATTTGCCTTTTAAAAATTTATAAAGTTTATAAAACCAGCTATTTTGTGCATTTTCAGATTGAAAATACATTTAACAGAACTCTTGTTATAACAATTTAAAAATAGGGCTTTTTATAACTTTGTGGGGCTCTAGCTCTGTAACGGGTGAGGCTACAGAAAAAAGTTCTATGATTATTTTTTATGCAATATCTACGTTTGGTTAAAATTTCTTTTCTCTTCTTCCAACGATATAAAAGTTTTTGTAAACATGCGGACAGATGGACAGACGGACGGACAAAATGAAACTATATAAGCACATTTTTACAAAATTTTTGAAAATGTGCTAAAAATTACTACATAAAATAAAACTATATAAGCACATTTTTACAAAATTTTTGAAAATGTGCTAAAAATTACTACATAGAATAAAAGTTTTTCAATAAATCTAAGAATAAACTTTAATTATTAATTTAGTTTCTGCAAAATTTTGTTGGTCTACTGTAGAGGGTTCGAGTAGCTGCCATACAACTCCTTCTTTTATATGAGCATTATACTACACCTAAAACAGCTGCGTGTCTGAAATTTTGGCAAAAATAGTTTAGTGTAATGGCCAAAGTTACAGCAAATTTTGGTTGGTCTACTGCAGAGGGTTCGAGTTGCTGCCACACAACTTCTTCTTTTATATGAGTATTCCACTACACTTAATAAAGCTGTATGTTTGAAATTTTGCCAAAAGTAATTAACCGCATTTACTTTTGGCAAAATAAACCGGATGATATAATGTATATGTTACGGTCATACGGATATCCCAGAGTTGACACAGTCTACTCTACTACACTTTTCCTCGTTTTTCTTATTGACAACAAAAAATATGTATGGTCATGCATCATGGCTAACAAGTTTCTTAAAACAAAAAAATTGCTTGCGCTCTTTTATGAGGAGTAAACTACTCTTTTCTACTCTCAACTACTGCCAGCTACACCAGCTTTTGTAAAAATGTGGATGAGAGGAGTAGATAATTAAAAAATTTTCGGCAGATGTCTTTAATTATAATTTTTCATAATAGATGGATTTTCTCTTGAATAATTTATGTTAAATTATATTTTTATTTCATAACAATAAGCCCTTACCTTTCCGTTTTTAAAAAATATTTTTTATATTATGTATCTCAGCAATAAACCTTAATTTTTTTCACTTTATTTTCAATATCTAGATATATTAAGTACAATTAACTTATCAAATGACAAATAAAGTTAAAAAGTGAAATATATGTATGGCAATTAATCTGACAATTATATACTCCCGAAACAAAAATTAGCGTTCCACTTAAAAACTACTCTAATCTACTCTTTATCTACTCTTTTTGCAAAACAAAAATAATTTTTTTATTATAAAAAAAACGTTATTCGATGTTTAAAATGTAAAATAAACTTTTCAATTATTAGGGTTTAATCTAAATCAAAACATACGACGCACAAATTTTAAAAGACAATACGTCAATATGTCTATCTACATATCCGTGAATCGATATTCGCGTACAGTATTTGATTTATCGAAAAATATTTATTTAAATGTTTTAATATAGTAATGTTATTGATTACGGAATATACGGAAGTGTTTTAATTTTTTTTATCGAAACAAATTTTGATTAATTTAAACGGTAACGGAAAATTAATTACTCAGAAATTGCCATTGCGTGTGGGATTCTTACCCACAAAACAACACCCTTCCTCTATTGCGATCTAGTCCTATAGGGCTAATGAGGAATTTTTCTTCTGGCTTTATTTTAGTTTTAAATGTAGATTCCATTCAGCGATGTCTATCTATCTGTTTCTGTCTCTTATTATAGCTACACTAACTCAAAAGGCTTTACTCTTTTGAGTCGTCTGGCTATATATGTATTATCCAGAAGCTGGACTACCTCGACATTTATATGGTTTTGGGGTCTTTTTTCGTGACTTCTTGCAAAATTTTGGATTTCTTTGTCTACAAATTCTATTTACATATCTCTATGTAGGTCATATTTTCTGATGAACCAGGGCGCGTTCACAATATTTCTTAGAACTTTATTCTGGAACCTCTGAATAACATCTCTATTACTCTTTTTGCTGCATCTCCATAGCTGGATGCCATATGACCATACTGGTTTCAATATTTGTTTATAGAGTAGAAGTTTGTTTTGTATTGTCAAGGTATCTATGAGCCAGTAGATTTTTCTATAACGGATTTGTAACTCCTCTTTCTTGTTTTTGATGTGGGCTTTCCAGCGAAGCTTCGCATCTAATGTCATACCAAGATATTTGGCAGTATTTGAATAAGGTATTTCTTGACCATTTATATATACTGGTTTATGGTCAATTTTTTTATTTGTGAAATCCACATGAATTGACTTAGCTTCATTTAATTTTAGCCTCCATCTTTTTGTATAATTTTGGATTTTTGTCATAGCTCTCTGCAGTTTTTCTGTAGATTCTTCATTATTTGCTCCGACAGCCAAAACCGCTGTATCATCAGCAAGCGTCACAATTATATTATTTTCAAGTGCAGGAAAATCACAAGTATACAATAGATACAGTATTGGACCGAGTACACTTCCTTGAGGAACTCCAGCACTGATTTCTTTAAGATCGGAATATTCTCCTTCTTGTTTTATGTAGAAGTATCTGTCTGATAGATAGCTTTCTATCATTTCCGAATGCTCTTTTGGAAGGATTGTTTTCAGTTTACAATTCAATCCCTTGTGCCACACCTTATCGAATGCCTGAGTCACATCCTAAAAGATTGCTGAACAGACTTTCTTCTCCTCTAAAGCTTTTTCAATAGTGTTTGTTATTTTGTGTACCTGGTCTATTGTTGCGTGTTTTTCTCTAAAGCCGAATTGGTGGTCCGGAATTAGATTCTTCTTTTCAATAACCGGTTTCAGTCTTCTCAGATAAATTTTTTCAATTAGTTTTGACATTATAAGCAGCAATGAGATTGGTCTATAAGACGATATCTCATTTGGTGGTTTTCCTGCTTTGGGTATCATAATGACCTCGGCCACTTTCCACAATTTTGGCACATATTTCAGCCTAAATGCAGCATTTATAAGATTTGTTATTTTAACTATTGCCTTTTCTGATAGCTGCTTCAGAATTTGTCCGGTTATTAAATCATATCCCGGAGCTTTTTTAGATTTAATGTTGTTTTTAATTTCTTTTTTCACTTCAACTGGATTTGTTAATGCGATTTCCTCTTGCTCCTGAATTCGTTCTACATCTAGATCTTCCTCTTCTTCTCCAGTGTTTACTTGAAATATCTTTTCTAGGTGTTCCGCAAATAATTTGGCTTTTTCTTTATTATCGCTCGCCCACTTTCCGTCCAGTTTTCTAATTGGAGGAATTGCTGCAATAGGTTTTTCCACATTTTTAGCTGCCTTCCAAAGAGAGTAAGCAGTATTTTTATCATTTGTTAGCTTTTCCAAATATAAATTTATCGATTTGTTTTTCACTTCCTTAATTCTTCTTCTTAGTTGTTGGGTGAGATTATTCAGCCTAGTTTTATCTTGTGGAGCTCCAGTTTGGTGCCATTTTTTCCTTGCTCTGCGTTTTATTGCAATTAGTTCTAAGATTTCGGCTGGATATTTATTTTCTTTTACTCTTTGTTTAATTACTGGAGTATTTTCCCACACTGTAAGTTGTATATCCTTAATGTAGTTTTCCACCTCCGCATCCAATTGTTCTTTGTATTGCAACGGTACAGCTAGTTGTATTTTTTCTTCCAGACATACTTTAAAGCTTTCCCAGTCAGTGTATTTATTGGCGAGAATCGGAATGCTCTGCTTTTCAATAGCGTTTTCACTTACAGTTAGCAGAATTGGTGAGTGGTCAGAGTCCATTTCCTGCCTATCTTCTATCTGTATTTAATTATTCGAAATGTTTTTAATAATGAAAAAATCTATTAAATCAGGTATTTTATTTGGATCTGTAGGCCAATATGTAGGTTTTCCTGTTGATATGGTTTCACGTCCAAATTCGCTTGTTGCTTGAAATAATTCCCTGCCTTTGGTTGTTGTTAGCCGTGATCCCCAGTGTGTATTTTTGGCATTAAAATCACCTCCTATAACAAACTTTTTTCCTAGTTTCTTAAAAAGATCTAAATAATGATGTTTCTTCAGAGAGTACTTAGGTGGACAATATATACTTGCTACTACAATAAAGTAGTTTTTACATTTTACGTTTACGGCCATAGCTTGTATTTCTTCTGTTTCAAATTTGGCTTCTTCAAAATGTTGTCTACTTTGTTTTATAATCACTGCACTCCGCCACTGCCGGTCCCAAGCCCGGATGTAAAAGGAGGAGGGGGAGGAGTAACAACCTCGTTAAAAAACCTTGGTTCAGCTGGCCCGGCTGATAGCACCTTGTAAGGGCTCCTGGCGAGGGTACACGTGGGTAGCGTCTGTCCAACAATTGGCGGCTACGAGCGGGCGTCTGACTTGGAACAAGCGGCTCGCTATATAAATGTGGAAATTACCTGGAAGTAGGTATAAAATTCCGAGTATTGGCGGTATAACCATAGAGAACAAAGCATGGGACTAAATACCCTATTGCATCACCACGGCCCTCCAAAGATGGGGGTTGGGCGTTGGGTTAACTCCCCAACCCTGTGAAAATGATCGAGTTACGAATTCATACAACGAGCCTCGGATAAATAATGATAGTTTAAATGGTAACCAGACCCGGAAACGTATAAAAGGACATGATTTAAAAATTGGCACATGGAATGTGCAAACATTGATGCAACCCGGAAAAATGCAAGAAGTGGCAAATGAAATGACTAAGTATAAATTAGATATAATAGCCCTACAAGAAATAAGATGGAAAGGAAACGGAGAAATAAACAAACCCTTGTTTTCCCTATATTATAGTGGAGATAATAACAGATCAGGAATGTATGGTACTGGTTTTATTGTCAATAAAAATATGAAGAAATCTGTGATAGGATACAACGCAATAAGTAGCAGAATATGTAGTATTAGAATAAAAGGAAGATTCAATAATATAACAATTATATCCACGTATGCGCCAACTGAAGAAGCAAATGATGACGACAAGGACAACTTCTATGAAGATTTAAGTAACGTGTGCGAACAAACTCCTAGATACGATACTTTGATGATCGTTGGTGATTTAAATGCAAAGGTTGGAAGAGAAGAACATATTAGACATGTTACAGGGAAATTTTCGCTACATGAAGAATCAAACAACAATGGATTGCGTTTATATCAATTTGCAAATGAAAATAGCTTAAAAATTAGAAGCACTGCATTTGACCGAAAAAACATTTACAAAGGAACATGGAAAGTCCCTGGAAGAAATTTAGTCAATCAAATTGATCATGTGCTTATTTCAAAACGATGGGCAACTACAATAATCGATGTAAGAACATATAGAGGAGCGAATTGCGATAGTGACCACTTTCTAGTAGTAGCAAAAGTCCGACAAAGAATAGCTAATATAGCAAAAATAAAGGGAATAAAAAGAAAGAAGTGGAACAACGAAAAATTTAAAAATGAAGTAGTTGTACAGCAATTCCAAAACAAAATTGAGGATCAATTAGAAAATAATCCAGAAAGAGAAGACAATATAGAAGAAGAATGGGACAGGATTGAAAATGCAGTAAGAGCCGCAGCTGAAGTGGAAATAGGTACTGAAATAGCCAAAAGAAATGAAGAATGGTTTGATCAAGAGTGTAAAAGGGTAATTGAAATAAAAAACGCAGCTAGACAAAAAATGTTGCAGAGAAACACAAGGGCAAACAGAGAGGAGTATCGAGAAAAAAGAATCATTGCCACAAAAACATGCCGTGCAAAGAAAAGAGAAATGTATAAAAAGAGAATTAAGCAAATCCAAATTGAAAATGATATGAATAATACAAGAAAATTATACAATAAGATTAAACAAGAGATAAATGGCTTCCAACCCAGAATAACATCGTGTAAGGATAAGAATAACAAAATACTGTCAAGTAGAGAAGAGGTCCTTGAGAGATGGTCCCAGTATTTTGAAGAAACATTAAACACTTCATTTCCAGAGAATAGATATGTAACTGAAAATGATATACAAACTGTAGAACCGTTGGTGCCGTTACCAACTATAGAAGAAGTAAGGGAAGCAATAGAAAAATTAAAAAACTGTAAAGCTCCAGGAGAGGATAAACTAACAGCTGAACTGTACAAAAACGGAGGTACTTGTCTATATAATAAAATACATAGTCTGATATGTAGAATATGGACAAATAACTGCATGCCAAAAAAATGGAGCATAGGGTTGATATGTCCGATTCATAAAAAGGGAGACAAGCTGCAATGCAGTAATTATAGGGGCATAACCCTACTAAACTGTGCATATAAGATTTTATCAAATATCATCTGTGATAGAATAAAGCCTTATTACGAAGAAAATGTAGGAGAATACCAGGGTGGCTTCCGGAGGGAACGATCTACCATAGACCAAATTTTTGTACTTAAACAGATAATGGAAAAGTGTTATGAGTACAACGTCGACCTGCATATTTTATTCATAGATTTTAAACAAGCATTTGACAGTATAAATAGAAAAAATATTCCCAAAGCACTAGCAGAAATAGGTGTACCTAAGAAATTAATAGATGTAATAAATATGACCATGAATAACTCCATAGGCAAAGTGTTAATACAAGAAAATGCATCGAAAGAATTTAAAATTACGAGTGGGGTTAGACAAGGTGATGCGTTATCCGCTATTATATTCAATATGATACTTCAACAAGCGATTGGCAAACTAGACAGAGGAGGACATATATTTTCAAAAGCATATCAAATAATTGCATACGCGGATGATATTGCAATTGTTTCGAAAAGAGCTAAAGATATGATAGATGCCTTCTCTATGGTCGAAAAAGAGTCTAGCAAAGTAGGTCTTCAAATAAACGAAACAAAAACGAAGTACATGAAGATGTCAAGAGATGAAAGAAGAAGGCAACCGCAAGATATAACGATTGATAGATTTACTTTTCAGGGAGTAATAAGCTTTGAATACCTTGGAGTAATGGTAAAAAATGACAATAGTATAAAATATTGTATTCAAGAACGTATTAAAGCAGGAAATAAATGCCTATTTGCATACAAAAAATTAATGCAATCACGTCTCTTGACAAGGGAAACGAAATTATTAATTTATAAAACAATAATACGCCCTGTGGTAACATACGGTTGTGAGGTATGGACACTGAATATGGCTGACGAAAACGATCTCCGAATTTTTGAACGGAAAATACTAAGGAAAATTTATGGCCCTATAAGGGTAGAAAATGGAGATTACAGGAGAAGGAATAATGCTGAACTAAATGAATTTATAAAAAATGAAGACATTATTCGTTTCAGTAAATCACAACGCCTAAGGTGGGCAGGGCACACAGTGAGAATGCAGGAAAATCGAATGCCATATAAGATATTACATCTAAGACCCATATTAAGTCGAGCTAGAGGAAGACCAAGAACAAGATGGGAAGACAACATTGAAAACGATGCTTCAAAATTACAAGTGAGAAATTGGAAAACAACGGCGAAAGACCGGGAGATATGGAGGCAAATAGTTATGAAGGCCAAAGCTCACACCGAGCTGTAGAGTCATAGAAGAAGAAGAAGAAGAAGATAACGATTTCGAGTTACGATTTCATATGATTTAAATGATGCGTAGTTTATTTAAGATAAGCAAAAATTACGATTTCATATGATTTAAATGATGCATAGTTTATTTAAGATAAGCAAAAAAGAACACAAAGATTTTTAAGTAAATAAATAAATAAAAAATTTAAGTAAAAAAATAATAAGTTATTCAAAAATTATGGGATAATAAGTTAAATTTTTTTTTAACTATTTTACTTTCTTATATTTTTTTTGTAATGTTTATAATAGCATAGGGGAAATAAATAAATATTGAACAGCTATATGTTATACTAATTTAATAAGTTTCATGTGATACAAACGTAGTATAAATTTTGGCATACCTGAAACTTGTTTGTTTAGATATAAAAAAAAAATTTGAATTTTCTGAGAAAAAAAAATATTTTGACACTGAAAAAAATTATCAAACAATACGTTTTGTCGAAATACTTGGAAATTAGAACAAATAAAAATTCAACAATATTATTTTTTTAAATATATTTCATTGATGATACTTCATACATTTATAAAATAAGTATTTTTAATAAAAATTATTTAAGGAGTTGAAATTTAGAGAAGAAATTTCATATTAGTTTATTTAATTTCTTGCAAATATATAAATAAGTATAATATGTAGGCTATAAGACACTGTTAGGTAATGTCAGTAAAAAATATTTTTAATGATATTTTTATTTCAATTAACTTTTTAACAGATAATTAATTATATTATATAGATATGGTGTTATCTAAATTCTAAAGTGACATCCAGACTTTTGAATACATATAGCCGGTTAGAAGATGCAAAAACTCTGCGTGTTTTTAAATTTATTAGAATTTATACAAAAATCATAATAGACTACCTATACTATTTCTAAATTATACTTCTAAAGTTATTTAACGCTTAAAAACACCAAATATGTATATTACATTAGTTAGTTACTGTTTTTTTTTAATTTCGTTTAAAAATAGGATTACCTTTTAATTTTTATAGCATAGCATGAATTAAAAATAATTTTTAGATTCCTGAATTTTACTCAAAACTTAAAAACTTATTTATATTTTTGATGAAGATTTATTATTACCAATTATCCAAAATACAAAATTATAAATTTTGTGAACCTGGTTAAATATATTTTATGCGAACTAATAAGTTTTTAAAATTATAATAATATTTATATTAAATATTAATAACCTTGCCAGCTAATGCTATTAATAATAATAATAATAACAATAATAATGTTACATATTTATAATATTATTAACTTTATTTGATTTGTTAATAATTTTTTTCAGTGAATTATTCTCATATGAAGAGTTTTACTCTTATAAGAAGATCAATTACTAATCTTATCAAATAGCGGCCATATTATTCAGACTTTCTTTATTGTTCTCAATCTTAACCCTTAGATTACTAAGTAATTTTTTTGAATTAAAAAATATTTCTTGTAAAAATTATTAAATTTTAATAATTTACAACATAAAATGATAGCTTCAATTCAATTTTAGAAATAATTTATTGTATTTTATATTCAGTTTTACAGAAATTTAATCGAATTTTCACATAAACATAGGTAGAAATAGAATAATAAGCCTTAAAAGGGTTAAAAAATTATTATTAAAATTTTTTAAATTTGAATTATTTTTGGCGCGAGTTACATCCTTAACACATAATGATAAAACAATTAAAGAAGTAATAGAATATTTAGAATCAGGAAGATAATTTTAATAAAACATGTTTTAACAAAATATTTTGTTATCAAGTAAATAATAATAATCAATATTAACAGACAAAATAAAACATGTCTTAACAAAATATTTTGTTATCAGGTAAATAATAATAATCAATACTAACAGACAAATTAAAACATGTCTTAAATAAGAAAGTTACAAACAGGTAAACAATAGATAGTAAACAAATCAAGTCATGTTTTAATAAGATAATTATTATATTGAGACAAGGAAATTACTTTCTTTGTTTTTAAAGAAATAAATAAAATAGATTAAGATTCATATTATGTATCTGAAACAAAGAAATTACTTTCTTTGTACGATAAAATAGAATAAGATTTATATTATGTATTTAAGACAAAGAAATATCTTTGTATAAGTTAAGAATTAAATAAAATATTGTAAATAATAACCAATATAAATATTGGTAACTAATTAAAAAAAGAAGTCAGTCTAAACCAAATTGTTGAACTTGAATAATCTAAAATAGTTGTAAAATTAAATTTAAGATTTAAATTTTAAATTTCAATAAAATTAAAACATCTATTTAAAAAAATAAATTATTGTGTTTTTTTTATTAATAACTAATTAATAAATAAAATTGGCGCAGTCGGTAGGATATCTCTCCAAAGAGTTGATATCTAGTGAAACGAATCTAAATATATATAATAAAATTTAAAATAAAAAAAAAAAAAAATTTTTTTTTATTATTATAAAAACACGATTAAACTAAAAATCAGTTAATCAAAAGTGTTACAAAAATTTTTTTTTTATAAAAACACGATTAAACTAAAAATCAGTTAATCAAAAGTGTTACAAAAAATTTTTTTTATATATAAAAACACGATTAAACTAAAAATCAGTTAATCAAAAGTGTTACAAATTTTGTAACTACAAATATAATAATATAATATTATATGACACAAAGAAACAGTTTATTTGATAAAAATAGAAATATAAATAACAAAAATAACATGTCAGAAATCGAAAATTTAAAACAGTTAGTCTTGGAATTTCAAGAAAAACATAAAAATGAAATACTCGGAATGCAGGAAAAATTTCAACAACAAGAACAACAACATCTATTACAACTTCAACAACAAGAACAACAACATCAATTACAACTTCAACAAATAAATCAGCTACAACAACCACAGTCGATACAGCAACAACAATTAGACTCAATATTCAAGTTAACACCAGAACAATGTATCAACCATTTCCGATATCTAACACCATTCAACGGTGTAGGCGAATTCACGCTACAAGAATTCATCAAAGCAACAGAAAAAGCTATTGAATTATGCAACAAAAATGTATGTCTGGAAGCATATTGCCAAGAAATAGTAATAAATGAAATAAATGAAAAAATACAAGGTGATGCCAAACGATGCATACAACGCTTAGGACAACAATTAACATGGAATATAGTAAAGGCAGAATTAAAACAACACTTCAGACCCAGAGTAGATTATGCAGAGTTAATTAACAAATGCAGAAGCTTACGGTTATTTATTAGTATTAAAGGTAAACCAAGAAAATTTGTTTTTGATAACGAATTTAGAAATGAAGTTAAAGAATATTTAAAAAACCAAGGAATAGACTTTCATTCCACAAAACCAAACAGCCATACTGGGAATTCAGACATAGAAAGGTTCCATAATACAATTACAGAGAAAATAAGAACTCTGATTGTACTACAAGCTTATTTTTTCTTAGGGGCTCGATATTCACAATACATTTTAGAATACTTTTAATCTCGTATATTCTGCTAATATCTTCTTCCGCTTTGAAGGTTAACATAAACATGTTTAATGGTTCTTTATTCTTCCAGCTACGTTTATTTGCAGCTCCTATTATTTTATATTCTCTATTTTCAAGATCATTAATTATTTCTTCTGTTTTACACGAGTGAGGCAGGTTCTTCACCATAACTCGTATTGGCCTTTGCTGTTTGCTTTCGTATGAGTGCCAACTATATTTGTACTAATAGCGCTTTTGTTAAAGTTCTGTAAGCATCTTCATCTAACAAATTGATTTTTATACAATTCTTTCCAAGGAGTTTCATCTCAAACTGTTTTTTTTTTATTACTTTTTTTACTCTCTCGCAGAATTCATTATAGTTATTAAATTCATCCACAATTATTGACGGTGGAGATTGTTTTTTCTTAACTTTTTCCGGATCGGTTATTTTTTTTGGCGATATAACCTTTTTTGGGGTAGTTTCTTTACTTGGAGTGGTTTTATAGTCCATCTTTTTTGCGTTTGGAGGGGTAAGTGAGTCATTAAACTTGCTTTTTTATTTCTGTTTCACCCTTATCCACTCAGTCTCTTTCGCTAATTCTTCCTCATCTGTAGAGTATACTATTTTTTTACTGTTTTCTGACTTTGATAAGTGTTGAACTTGTGAAGCTTGTAGAACTTGTGGTTTCTGCATCTTTAAATTAGTAATTTTATTTTTAAGATCCTGTATTTGTTTTTCCATATTGCTTATCAACTTCTTTAGTTGCGTTGTTTCATCGACAGCCTTCTGCAATTTGTTATACAGTGCTTGTTCATTTTGGAGTTCTCTAATTGGTGGTGATCTGTTAATTTTTCCGCTCTTCTGAAATGGGACCGCTATATTGTTTTTTGATTTTTGGGCCACTGGCGACTCCTCTGACCTTCTTAAAAGATCAGCAAAGCCCTCGCCGGCAGCCGTGGTAAATATCCCTACCGGATTTATTTGTGGGAAAGTGGGAAATCTAAATACTGGATTAGAGAACATTATGGGAAAACATGGATGCGGAACAAAGAACAAAAACGGAGAAAGGCTTATTAAGACCTGTCAAACATTTCAACTGACCATCGGCGGCACCATCTTCCTCCATAAGGAAATCCACAAGTATACGTGGACCCCACTGAATCGGAAAATACATGACCAAATAGACCACATATGTATTAGCAGTAGATGGAGAAGTTCAATGCTAGATATGCGAAATAAAAGAGGAGCAAACATATATAGCGACCACGAACTAATCATAAGCCACATCAGATTAAAATTGAAGTGAATCAAAAAGAGCCATGACAGGAAACAAAAGTTAAATCTCCGAAACCTCCAACATCTACACACCAAAAGCAGTATGATAAACACAATTCGGGAAAGATGCCTAAACAACGAGCAAGACTGGAATCAAGCTAGCAAAGGCGTCTATGAGATTGCGAAAAACAAAATAGGTACAAAGAATAGAGAACAAACGCCATGGATATTAGAAAGCATGTGGGAACTCATATCACAGAGGCAAGAGGCAAAAAACAAGCTAGAAAGCAAAGTTATGACCAAGGAGCAATGCAAAGCGCTAGCAAAGGAAGTAAAATGAGCCTGCAAAAGAGACAAGAGAAAAGGCTAGCCTCAGATGCAGAAACAGCTGCTTGACAAAATGATGCAAGGAAATTCTATAAAATTGTGAACAAGCTCACCAACAAAACGAGCCTAGAAACAATTCCCATTAAAGATAAAAATGGCACAGAAATTACGAACGGCCAAGAACAAATGAAAAGATGGAGCGAACATTTCCAAGAAACAAACAACAGTGAAATAAACGAAACAGAAGAAATATTACTAGCGGAAAACAATACAAACAATCTGCACATCAGCACTTCCACACCAACTATGACTGAGATCAAAGAAGCCATATTCCGTCTAGCACTTAACGCAGACCTTGAAATTAACAGTTTTAATATTGAAATTTAAATTTAAAGAAAACAATAAAAATTTGTTTTATTTTAACTTTGATATTTTTTTATTATAAACAATATAAATTTGTTTACAATTTTTAAACTGAATAGATTTACTGTTCTATTTTATTAAATTCTTTTTATTTTACTATTTTATTATAAAGCACCTGCTTTCTACACTTATATGAATGTGACTGCTTCACAACTAAAACTATATAAATAATTACTATGTAGATAATAGAATTATGTATAATATTAACATATGTTCATATACTATATACAAATACAATACAATTATAAATATATGATCTGATTTTATAACTGTCTCATAATGATGGTGAGTATTGCAATACCAAACAATTATAAAACAATTGTGAGGTATTGTAAAACTTACAATAATAATTTGACCATTACATAATACATTATATAACATCTCTTTATATATATATATATATATATATTTTTTTTTTTATTTTTTTTTTTATTTATATGTTAACCTGTCTGGACTTTTAATAATTCTGCCATTACGGGTTTGTTTTATATGTTTATCAACTAATTCTGGTTCTGGAATCAATTCCGGATTGGAAGGTGAAATGTTACTTTGTTCCTCTTTATCCAAATCGAGTGTTTTCAAATCTGGTGTAAAAACTGATTTACGTACGTAAAACGAATTTCTTCTAAGCAACTGATTATTTTCATTAATTATATTAAACGATCTTGGACTTAGTGCAGGACTTACTACTGAAGCTGGTTGCCATTCTTTACCTACTTTATATACAGCATTATCTCCTTCATTAAATTTTGTGTCTTTCATTTTTCTTATGTGTTTGTCGTGATAAGACTTATATTTTTTTTTGTTATTATGTAAGTTATTAGAGACAGTTGAGTATTTTACAACTTTAGGTTCAAGTAAACTTTCTTTCATCGGAATTTTTGATATTAGATTTCGACTCATTAATAGTTGCGCTGGACTGAAGGACAGACTAGTAATGGATGCGTTCCTATAACATAAAAGACCACTCTCGATGTCTTTACCCTCTTCATGGCATTTTTTAAGTAAGGTTTTTGCAATATCTACTCCTTTCTAGCTAGTCCATTGCTACGTGGATAATGCGGACTACTTGTTTTTAAATTGATTCCCCATTCATTACAAAATTTTTTAAACTCATATGAAGAAAAAGGCATATTATCTGCATTTATAGTCTCAGGTATGACAGGCAAATATGGGCCTGAGGGTTTTTATCATTTCATATGTGGTTTTATTTTTAATTTCTTTGATTTCTGGCCATTTTGAGTAATAATCAACCAGCAAGAGAAAGGCACATCCTTTAAAATCAAAAAGATCGACACCAACTTTATTAAATGGTACCTCAGGTACCTGATGAGGTATTAACGGTGCGTGGCTGTTGGAATTTTGGAATTTCTCACAAATTCTGCTATGCATTATTTTTTTCTCTATGTCATCATTAATTCGAGGCCAATAAACTACATTTTGTGCTAAAGCTTTGGTTTTTGAAATCCCAAAATGGCCCTCATGTAGTTTATTTAATAATTCATCTCTTAAGTTCTTTGGTACAATTATGCGATGTTTAAAAAACAGAATTCCGTTTTCCACAAAAACTTCATTGTGTAATGGCCAAAATTTTTTGATAGAGTCATATGCTTTGGGTCGTTCCTTTGGCCAACCTTTGAGACAGTATTCTTTAAGCAATTTGCATTCCTCATCTGAGGAAGATTCCTGTAAAATTTTTTTCAATCTACCCTCAGCGACGTTCACCGAATGCACCACATAGTCTAACGATTTGTCAATTTCCTCATTATTTTCAATGTCATAGTTGCGTGATAGGGCATCGGCTAAATGCATGTCTTTTCCTTGAATGTAATTTACCTCTATATTATAGTTTAACAGTTTTAATCTCATTCTTTGAAGTCGATTTGAACAAATATCATTTATATTTTTCTTAAAAATTGAAACAAGCGGTTTATGATCTGTATGGACTTCTACTTTTCGACCATATATGTATGTATGAAATTTTTTACATGCAAATAAAATTGCTAGCATCTCTTTTTCTATTTGAGCATAACCTTCCTCTGTTGAGGATAATGCTTTGGATGCGTAGCATACGGGCCTACCTAATTGCAAAAGACAACTACCTAGTGCACTTCGAGAAGCATCAGTTTGAATTAAAATTTTTTCATTTTCCTTAAAGTTACTTAAGATTGGTGCTTTACTTATAAGTTCTTTTAAATTATTGAAAATTTTAGAGTGACCAGATAACCACAAGAATTTAGAATTTTTCTTTAAAAGTTCTCGTAGAGGGGATGTAAGTGATGATAAATTGGGAATAAAACTACGTAGATAATTTATTACTCCCAAAAATTGTTGAAGGTTTTTTTTTCAGATGGTTCTTTCATTGCTGAGATGGCTTCAATTCGCTTTGGATCTATTTTTATACCTTCTTCCGAAAAAATATAACCTAAATACTTTACTTCAGTTTGTAAATTTTCATCATGATCAGATTCAGACTATCCAAAAACTAGTATGTCGTCAAATAAATAAAAACAGGCAAGTCACCAAAATATTTCGTGTTTAATTTTTGAAATATTTCTGGAGCGGAGTTGAGGCCAAAGGGCAAACGAATAAATTTGTATACTCCAAAATGAGTACTAAAAGAGCAAAGGTTCGAACTTTCTGAATCAAGTTCAACTTGCCAGAATCCGTCTTGTAAGTCTAAAACACTGAAATATTTCATACCTTCTAGTTGTGATGTCAAATCTTCCAAAGTAGGGATTTTAAATGGTTCTCTTACTACACTTAAATTTAATTCTCGTGGATCTAAACATAATCTTACACTATGATCGGGTTTTTCAACCACAACTAGATTATGAGCCCAATCGGTTTGGTTTGTTACCTTTTCTATAATTTTTTCTTTTTCCATATCCTCTAATTTCGCTTTTACTTTATTTTTTACACGCAATGCTATTCTCCGAGGTGGCTTTATGACTGGGCACGAATTTTTTTCTATTTTATTTTTATATCGTTCCGGAAAACAACCTAATCCTACAAAAACTTGTTTATTTTTCTCTATAAATTTATTTTTCTCACTTTCATTGTTTACAATTTGAGTCGAGTCTACTCGTTTTAATAATTTTAATTTTAAACATGCACTAAGTCCAAGTAATGGCACGGCATTCGAGCTGACAATAATAAAATTTTCAATATATTTTATATTTTTATAACTTACTTCTAAATCAACAGCTCCAACAGCATTCACAGTGAAACCACCATATGATTCAATTTTTTGTTTTACTTCTTTAATTTCTATTATTTTTTGTTTATTGTTTTTAACCAGTTCCGAAAACACACTATAGGGTAAACTATTCACCTCCGATCCTGAATCTAATTTAAAATCTACAAAATAATCATATATTTTAATTTTAACAAACCAGAATTTATTATTTCTTTTATTTAAGTTATTTATGCTTAAAGTATCTATTGCCAAATCATTTAATTCAAATTCTAAATCTTCTTTGGCTGACTCATTTTCTGTTACCTCTAGATTATGTACAAATTTTTTCTCCACAGCGATTGCACGTTTTCCCATAAGCCGGACACTTCTGATATGGATGATTGTAGCTGCACTTTGAACACTTAAATTTTTTCTGACTTGACTTGAATTCATTGGACCTGGTGTTCTTAGAGAGTCCATTTTTATTGTTTTTTATTTTTAACAATTAAAAATTTATCAAATTGTTTTAAATAAATCAATTAAATTTATAAAAAACTGTATTACAAAATTTAGATTAAAAATTAACAAAAATTTTAGGCATATTGTTCTATTTTATTCCGACTGCGCCATGTTCTATTTTATTAAATTCTTTTTATTTTACTATTTTATTATAAAGCATCTGCTTTCTACACTTATATGAATGTGACTGCTTCACAACTAAAACTATATAAGTAATTACTATATAGATAATAGAATTATGTATAATATTAACATATGTTCATATACTATATACAAATACAATACAATTATAAATATATGATCTGATTTTATAACTGTCTCATAATGATGGTGAGTATTGCAATACCAAACAATTATAAAACAATTGTGAGGTATTGTAAAACTTACAATAATAATTTGACCATTACATAATACATATTATTATAATATTATAATTATTATGTATATTATATTATACATAATACCTGAAAAGTCTTCTTTAGCTGCTTATCCACTACTGGATGTCTGCGATCACATTTCTGAAACTCTCTCTATCTTGTGCTGCGTGCATTAATTCTCCCACCGTTTGGAGGCCCGTCCATTGCCTGATGTTTCTAAGCCACGACATTTGCTTTCTGCCGACACGTCTTCTGCCTTCAATTTTACCTTGCAGAATCAGTTGTAGAATATAATATTTGTCATTGCGCATTATATGACCTAGATAAGATGTTTTCCTACGCTTCATTGTTAATAACAACTCACGGTCTCTGTTTATTCTACTTAGAACCTCACTATTGCTCACTCGATCTATCCATGATATTTTCAATATTCTACGGTATATCCACATTTCAAATGCTTCAAGCTTATTGATGGTCGTTATTTTTAGAGTCCACGCTACCATACCATAGAGGAGTATGGACCACACGGAGCATTTAACAAACCGGATTTTTGTTTCGAGATTGATATCACGGTTGCATAAAACTTTTTTATATTTTACAAAACTGCTACGAGCATATTCAATTCGGCATTTTATTTCCATATCTGAGTTCCAGTTTTCATTTAGCCAACATCCTAGATAATTAAAACTTGAAACTCGTTCAATTATGGTGCCATTTATGGTTAATGTTGCCTTGTTGAATGTGTTGGTTCTAGAAATAACCATAAACTTGGTTTTAGCGATATTAATATTTAAGCCGAAAAGTCTGCTGCGGTCGCTTACTGAATTTATAAGTTCTTGGAGTTCAGTTATATTATCGGTAATTAATGTTGAATCATCTGCGTATCGTATGTTGTTGATATTAACCCCATTTACTTTTACTCCAATATTTGTGTTATGTACTGTTTCCTCAAATATAGCCTCGGAGTACAAATTAAAAAGTAAGGGTGACAATACACAGCCTTGCCGTACTCCTCTTCTAATTTCAACGTCTTTTGTAATGAAGTTTTCTGAAACTACATAGGCTTTTTGGTTCTAATACAAGTTCTTGATACACTGAATTTCTTTTTGATCTATATTAATTTTACTCAAAACCTCAATAAGTTTATTATGTTGAACGCGGTCAAAAGCTTTTTCATAGTCTATGAAACAGAGAAAAATATCCTTATGAACGTCTCGGCAGTTTTGAACCAAAACTTGGAAGCCGAAGAGAGCTTCTCGAGTACCAAGACCTGCTCTAAAGCCGAATTGTGTATTACTAATTGTACTTTCACATTTCTTGTAGATTCGGAAGTGAATAATTTTTAAAAAGATTTTTAATGCATGGCTCATTAAGCTTATAAGCCGATGGTCACTACACTTTTTTGCATTTACTTTTTTAGGCAGCGTAATAAATGTTGATTTAAGCCATTCTTCTGGGTATATTCCCGTATCATAGATTTGGTTAAAAATTCTTTCTAAGATGGTTAAATTGTCATCATCAATTAATTTAAGAATTTCTGCGGGTAATTCATCAGGGCCAGTAGCTTTATTATTTTTTGCTGTTGTAATAGCTTTACTGATCTGCCGTTGGTGCATATACTTGAATTATATTCAGGTTTACGGGCTTTGCACATATTTTAATCATCATAGTTCTATCCGAGTTGGGTATGAAGCCAATTATGCTTTTTTCTATTTCATCAGAAATAATTATACCGACTCCATTTCTATGATCTTTGTTTTGATTTCCGGAGTAATATATTGTTCCACCTGTTGTTTTACATTTCCCGGAATCTGGCCACCATGTTTCCGATACACCAAGTATATTTATTTGCAATCTACTCATTTCTTGTATAGTGTTTGCTAGTTTACCACTTTCGTAAAGACTACGTACATTCCAAGTACCTATTTTTAGTTTTCTTTTTGTTTTACCTCCGGGGATTCTTAGCACCCTCGTAATGCCGGAGACTGAGGGCCTTATTTCTGGTTGTACTTGCATAATGTGATTTTCTTGAGATGTTACTTCAGTGGTTTCTCATTGCCTGTGAATAGTCTTACATTTATATATTATTCTTAATCTACAAGTTGGTCTTAGTAAGTATTATTTTTAGTATTACAAAATATTACAAAATATTCTTATTCTAATTTTAGTTTAATGCATTCTTATTCTAGTTTTAATTTTATTTCTGGTATTCATATAATTAATGCTTGAAAAGGGAAAAATGCATGTGGTGCATTTTTGTATATTTTATATGCGGAAAAGTATTTGTAGTATTTATAGTATTTTGTAATTGGAATTGATTCCAATAAGAATTAATGTAAAATGTAGTTCACTGTATAATTGGATTTCTATTTTGGTAATTAATAAAAGAATTTTATTATGTTGAAATCTATTTTAGGTATTTTAAGTGTTAATGTACTTCATATATGAAAAAGGTTTTATTTATAAGATATTTATGTGAAGATTGTGGGAGATTGATAAAAGTGTGAGAAAGTATTTTATTAGAAAGTGTTTTGGTAATTTTACCTATGAAGGAGGTAAAATTATATTTTAAAAATTTGAATTGTTTATTCTTAGAATAGGTATACTTTATTAAATAGCAGATAATGGTATTATAACTATTAACATCAGCAAAACAAAGACGATGAAAATCAACAGCACCAACTACCAACTCATCATGCTGAAAACGCAACAAGTCGAATATGTTAACCAGTTCAACTATCTCGATAGTATAATAACGGCTGGGTGGCACAGTGGTTGAGTGCCGACATTTCATGCGGAAGGGCCCGGGTTCGAATTCTAGTAAAAGTGAAAAATCTCTTCTGGTTTTGGACTCGACTCAGCTACCATTCGCTATTGGGTTCAAATTAATGGCATAATCAATAATTAATAATTATATATCTTTAATAAAATACATACTTTAATATAACAATACAAAACAAATACAAAATATAAACAAATAATTTGATTTGAAATAATATAACTCGCAGATATAGAATACTATATAGCTCAAATACAAAATATTACAATATAAACAAAAAATAGAATTACAATTATTGAAAATCTAAGACGTTTCTAATGTTATAAGGCCTAGTAATATCTCATGTTTAAATTGTATGTGGAATTCAATAATACCAATTGTAGTAACACGAATATAATATGACCCCCTGCTCCAACATGTACCTATGGTATAGACAGGCTTATTAGCCTAACAGTTGAACAGTTAGCGCTTAAAAAAAAAAAAAAATAATAATGATTACTGATATTGGTGTGGAGGCAGATGTGAACAGCAGACCAAGCAAAGCCAGAGCATCATTCGGATCTTTGTACCCAGTATAGAGGAACACACAAATCTCCAAGCAACAAAAGTAAGGATTTTCAATGCTTGCGTAAAGACCGTACTAACGTATGGATGCGAAACATGGATGATATCCAACAACATCGTCCAGGGCCCCTACCAGGGCCCCTTGATTATTATACCCGTATGACTATATAGTCCAAGGGTATAATAAATTTGCCATTACGTTTGTGACGCAGAGAAGGAGGGGGGGGTAGATATAGACTCAAGTGTATGGATCGGATCAGAATCGAAAAATAAATCGATTTAGCTATGTATGTCCGTCCGTCCGTCCGTCCGTCTGTCCGTCCGTCCGTCTGTCCGTCCGTCTGTCCGTCCGTCACCACGATAACTCAAAAACTAAAGGAGCTAGGATCTTGAAATTTTCGCAAATTCGTTTTTTTGCAATAGCCGTCATCGCTATTTAAATCCAGCCATTTTGGTCCATGGGTTCGGGTAGCTGCCATACAACTTCTTTTTTTATATGAGAATTACTCTGTACCTATTACAGCTGCGTGTCTGAAATTTTGCCAAAAGTAGTTTAGTTTTATGGCCAAAGTTTCTGCAAAATTTGGTTGGTCTAGTGGAGTGGGTTCGAGTAGCTGCCATACAACTTCTTATTTTATATGAGCATTACTCTCCACCTAATGAAGCTGGGTGTCTGAATTTTTGCCAACAATTGTTTAGTGTAATGGCCAAAGTTTCTGCAAAATTTGGTTGGTCTGCTGCAGAGGGTTCGAGTAGCTGCCATACAACTCTTTATTTTATATGAGTATTCCACTACACTTAATAAAGCCATAAGTAATTAACCGGATGATATAATGTATATGTTACGGTCATACGGGTATCCCAGAGTTGACACAGTCTACTCTACTACACTCTTCCTCGTTTTTTTTTACAATTTAGTTTTATCAAAAATTTCCGGCTATCAAAGGAAGCATTTTTATATGTATATTTGCCACAATTTATTGGATTTAACCCGGCCATCCACTGTTCGTGAATAGCCTTGAGCTAATTCCTTATGTTGTACCATAAAGTCCACCATAATTTGAAATTGCGATGGCTTGGGTGTTTGCTTAGATCTACAAAATAAATGTAAATACATAGTAATATGTTAATGCACAAAAAAAAATAAAGATTGTTGTTTATATCACAATGAACAAAAAATTTTTTACCTTAAAATATTTTTGTTAGTTTGAAACAAAGTATTGTTAAAGTAATTTGTGCTTAAACATAGAACTTTAATTATCATAAAATCTATAAATGACATATATTGTATGTATATACTTACATGTTTATTAAAAACTACTAACTAATTGTTAAAAACTAAAAAATTACACCTCCTTCGCAAACAAATTATCAAGCGAATGAAAAAAGTAAAATAAACGTCAAAAATGTTCGCAAGTAGCACACCATGGTACCAAAGTTGCTACTTACGAATGCGCAAATTTCCCATATGCGCTCTACATGGTGTCATTTTTTCTCCTGCTACTTTACGTTTAGCGTTTAGCCGCTGTCTGCGCATAATCTACAGAATATTCTGACCTAGCAGAATAAGCAACGAGGACCTATGGGGACTTACAGACTTACAGACGCTAAGAAAAAATCAGAACAACATGAGTCGCATGGTCTTGGATTGGAACCCCCATGGCAATCCTAAACATTTGCCTATTAAAAATTTATAAAGTTTATAAAACCAGCTATTTTGTGCATTTGCAGATTGAAAATACACTTAACACTTAAAAATTTAAAAATAGGGCTTTTTATAACTTTGTGGGGCTGTAGCTCTGTAACGGGTGAGGCTACAGAAAAAAGTTCTATGATTATTTTTTATGCAATATCTACGTTTGGTTAAAATTTCTTTTCTCTTCTTCCAACGATATAAAAGTTTTTGTAAACATGCGGACAGACGGACAGACGGACGGACAAAATGAAACTATATAAGCACATTTTTACAAAATTTTTGAAAATGTGCTAAAAATTACTACATAGAATAAAAGTTTTTCAATAAATCTAAGAATAAACTTTAATTATTAATAAATTTTTTCTTCCTTTATTCCATTTTTAAATTTAATAGTTACTGGGTAAGTAGGAACTTCATTTCAATAATAAAATTTGAAATTTTTTCTACAAATGTATGTATGCAGAAAATATTTCTGATTTCTTTAGCCTCTTCACGCATAATGTCCTCATGTGAGGACAAAATTATTCTGGTTTATTTCTTTTATCTTCCAATTTAGTTTCAAAAAATTACCGCAATAGTGATTTAGAATAAATATCAAAATTGCAATATTTCTAATAGATGTCGCTTTAAAACGGTTATAAAAATTTGAAAAAGTACAAAACGTCAAGTGTAGGTATTCAGAAAAAGTTCATTTTTTAAAAAGTGCAATAAAATTTTGTGTTTATTTTTACTTATATAACAATTTACAAAGGTAAGAAAAATTTTTTTCGTTAATATAATACATATAGAATATTGAAAAAGAACAAAAAAAATAAATAAATAAAATAACTAACTCTAAAAATTTGAAATGTGTGTGTCCTCATATGAGGACATCATGCATTTGCTCTACCTGTTTTTCGATTCAATTGTTCTAAAATGAAAATGAAAAACCTATAAGTAGGTATACTAAAAATTTATTATAATATTGTAAAATAGCTTTGAAAATTGAAAGTTTTCTTGTATTTTCAAATGATAATTACTATATTGTACCTAAATTGTAATATTGCAATATATCCGTTGGATTTTATAAATAAAAATAGTAATATAGGTATTTGTGTAGGTACACAAAATTTTTATCTTTTTCATATAAAATTTTTAGCTTTCTCAAGGGCTTGTTTTATTATTATTGTATTATGTTTTAGACATTAAAAATTTTTCTTTTGGTAGATGGGTTCAAAGTTAAATGATGTAGAAATACTGGAACTGATTAACTATCCATCAGACTCTGAAGCTAGCTTTTGCAGTTCGATTGATGAAGATGAGGAATATGAGAACATCCAAAGTTATTTGGCTGATAACGATGATATTAGCAACGTACTAATAGATGAAGATGTAGAACGACTAGATGATGTAGAAACTAATGATACCCAAACCAGAAATAATATATGGTAGGTTGAAAAAGAAAATGATTATAATCAGAATATTCCGGAATTCCGAGGAGTCGATTGTTGCCTTGTTGCTGAAGATACACCATTAGAGTTTTTTATGGCAATGTGTCCTGAGGATATTTTTGAATTAATTATGGAAGAATCAATCCGATACGCACATCAAAAAGGAAAGATCAATTTTAAAATTACTGTGGATGAAGTTAAAATATTTGTAGGAATAAGTATCATTATGAGCTATATAAAATATCCAAGAAATCGGATGTACTAGTCTTCTATAAAAGGATTACGGTTTGATCTAATTGCTGATAGTATGTCTGTTAATAGGTTCGAAGAAATAAAAAGATATCTTCATTTCACAGACAACGACAAAGAGCATAATGAAGGCCGATTTTGGAAAATTAAGCCTATACTTGATATTTTGCATAATGCTTTTCATCAAGCCAAAACTCCATCTGAAAAACAGTCGATCGATGAGATGTTGATACCTTTTAAAGGTAGAAGTCCTATGAAGCAATATTTACGCAATAAACCAAAGCAATAGGGGTTTAAGGTTTGGGTTAGAGCCTCTTCAAATGGATATGTAAATTGTTTTGAATTTTATGAAGGAAAGAGCTCTAATAAATGTATTATTGGACCTATCGCTGATACCGTTATTCGTCTTTGCCATGATATGAAGGAAATGAACTATAAATTGTTTATGGATAATTTGTTTACTTCGCTACCACTTCTTCGTACCTTACAAGATCGAAATATACATGTAATTGGAACACTTCGAATAAATAGAGCCCCAGGTGTTCAGGAAAAATTAAAAAATTCAAAAGAACTTTCACGCGGAGGTTCAACTTTTGCTACATCATCCGACAATATAACGGTTCTTCGCTGGAAAGACAGGAAGGATGTACACATGATATCAACCTATGCTGGAAAGCAACCTGAAGATGAGGTTAAACGATGGGACAGTAAAACAAAAGAACATATAAATATCAAGCGACCATTTTGTATTCAAGAGTATAATATGTTCATGGGAGGGGTTGATTTGATGGATCGCATGATAGCGCATTATCCACATGGACTTAAAAGTAAAAAATGGTATCTCCGCATTTTCTTTCATGTGATAAATATGTCTTTAGTGAATGCATGGATATGCTATAAAGAGAAATTTAATAAGGTTCCGTTGCTTGAATTTAAAGCAGAAATAGCTTTGGCACTTATTAAACTTTCTGTTCAAAAAAAGCGCGGAAGGCCAAATTTAGTTTTAGAAGGTTCTTCTCCTAAAAGGAAAACTAATTTCAATCCAATTAGTAATTTACGGTATAATGGAAGAGGACATTGGCCAAAAAAAAGTGAACAACCTAATGCTTCTCGATGTCGTTTAGATACTTGCAACAGTAAAACTCGGTTCTTTTGCAGTACTTGTGAGGTTTCTTGTGCCCAACATGTATGAAAAGCTATCATGAAAAATAATTTTTTCGGTTTTTTTATGTAAATATTTTGTTGTTTTTTCTTTTTTTTTTATGTAAATATTTTGTTGCTTTCGTCACAAAGAATTCAACTGTTACAAATTTCGAATGTGTTTTTTTAATTTCATGTTTTGTTGTATATAAGATTTTTTTTATACCTTATAATAATTTAAAAATGAAATAAAATTTAATTTCAAATCCTAATAAAAATATTGTCTAATTTGCATGATGTCCTCATATGAGGACAGATGATTATATCGACCCAGAATTGACGAAATCGAATTCTGAGTATGCAATTTATCCTCTAGAACCATTTTAAATCACTACACAAAATAAATATTTTTTTCCTCCACCGGAAAATAATTCATGCATGAAGAGGTTAGTTTACTTTATACCTATTTGTCTAGTTTATTCATTTTATTATACCCGTATGACTATATAGTCGAAGGGTATAATAAATTTGCCATTACGTTTGTGACGCAGAAAAGGAGGGGGGTAGATATAGACTCAAGTGTATGGATCGGATCAGAATCGAAAAATAAATCGATTTAGCGATGTATATCCGTCCGCACGATAACTCAAAAACTAAAGTAGCTAGGATCTTGAAATTTTCGCAAATTCGTTTTTTACAATAGCCGTTATCGCTATTTAAATCCAGCCAGTTTGGTCCATGGGTTCGGGTAGCTGCCATACAACTTCTTTTTTTATATGAGTATTACTCTGTACCTATTACAGCTGCGTGCCTGAAATTTTGCCAAAAGTAGTTTAGTTTTATGGCCAAAGTTTCTGCAAAATTTTGTTGGTCTACTGCAGTGGGTTCGAGTAGCTGCCATACAACTTCTTATTTTATATGAGCATTACTCTCCACCTAATGAAGCTGGGTGTCTGAAATTTTGCTAAAAATAGTTTAGTGTAATGGCCAAAGTTTCTGCAAAATTTTGTTGGTCTACTGTAGAGGGTTCGAGTAGCTGCCATACAACTCCTTCTTTTATATGAGCATTACACTACACCTAAAAAAGCTGCGTGTCTGAAATTTTGGCAAAAATAGTTTAGTGTAATGGCCAAAGTTACAGCAAATTTTGGTTGGTCTACTGCAGAGGGTTCGAGTTGCTGCCACACAACTTCTTCTTTTATATGAGTATTCCACTACACTTAATAAAGCTGTATGTTTGAAATTTTGCCAAAAGTAATTAACCGGATTTACTTTTGGCAAAATAAACCGGATGATATAATGTATATGTTACGGTCATACGGATATCCCAGAGTTGACACAGTCTACTCTACTACACTTTTCCTCGTTTTTCTTATTGACAACAAAAAATATGTATGGTCATGCATCATGGCTAACAAGTTTCTTAAAACAAACAAATTGCTTGCGCTCTTTTATGAGGAGTAAACTACTCTTTTCTACTCTCAACTACTGCCAGCTACACCAGCTTTTGTGAAAAAGTGGATGAGAGGAGTAGATAATTAAATAATTTTCGGCAGATGTCTTTAATTATAATTTTTCATAATAGATGGATTTTCTCTTGAATAATTTATGTTAAATTATATTTTTATTTCATAACAATAAGCCCTTACCTTTCCGTTTTTAAAAAATATTTTTTATATATGTATCTCAGCAATAAACCTTAATTTTTTTCACTTTATTTTCAATATCTAAATATATTAAGTACAATTAACTTATCAAATGACAAATAAAGTTAAAAAGTGAAATATATGTATGGCAATTAATCTGACAATTATATACTCCCGAAACAAAAATTAGCGTTCCACTTAAAAATTACTCTAATCTACTCTTTACCTACTCATTTTACAAAACAAAAAATATTTTTTTATTATAAAAAAAACATTATTCGATGTTTAAAATGTAAAATAAACTTTTCAATTATTAGGGTTTAATCTAAATCAAAACATACGACGCACAAATTTTAAAAGACAATATGTCAATACGTCTATCTATATATCCGTAAATCGATATTCGCGTACAGTATTTGATTTATCGAAAAATATTTATTTGAATGTTTTAATTTAGTAATGTTATTGGGATAAACTTCTGGAAAGGGGTTGTGAGCTATCAAGATGACGTCATCATATAACGGTACTAAATATCTCAAAGTTTCAGAATATATAATACTATTAGTGGCGATGGCGCCATCTTGTGGTTGAAAAATTCATTACAACATTTTCATAAGATTTCGTAGTATATACAATTTTTTTTGCTACCGTTTTTGAGATATTGCAATTTCAACTGGAAAATTAAAACAAAAAAAAAAAAAATTTTTAACTTTCAAAGAAATCACTATAAGTATGAAATTTTCTAAAACACCCTGTATTTTTTATTATACTGTTAGAAATGTCTTTTGACATTCTTTCCAACGGTGTATAATAAGTATCGTATATGTTGACAAATAGCCCCACCAGAGAACATAAATGAAAAACTGACACAACAATTTTATCAAAAAATACATTTTCAAACTTTATTTCTCATAAATTTATTTTGGCTTTTTGTTTTTCACTTTAAATATTTATTTTAAAATGTAAGAATGCATTTTAGGCTTTGATAAAATATTCAGTTGGGTTTTGGTAATTTGTTTTGAGGGATTTTGGAGGTGACAACCTCATAGTTATAAAATTTTTTTTATTTAAATATGTATATTAAAATAGAATTAGAAAGGACCTTAGTTAGCTACAAAATCAGAATTACGCGCTTTTTCCAGAATATTTATAAACATATATATACACAAGAACCTGAATCAGGACGGATTTTAGAGTTGATTTCAATTTTTTTTATCGATACAAATTTTAATTAATTTAAACGGAAAATTAATTGCTCAGCAATTAATAATAAAAAAATATCGGGGACAAATAAATATATAATTTCAATTACGCGAAATGACGTCATGTCACAAATGAAAAATGAAAATTAAAGGTAAAACAGCAATTTAATATACGCAAAAAAATGCAAAAAGATTTTTCATGAAGCATTTAAATTTTCTGTTGTGGATCAATCCGCAATTAGCATACGGTGCGCAAACAAAAATATTAAGTTATTGTAGAATATGGAATGAGCGGTATTGTAGATAATGTACCAAGCGTTAACGAAAAATAATGAACATTTCAATGTATACAAGAAAGAATTTGAAACGGCAATAAACCATAACGAACTGGAAGTTATGGAGCTACTTAGAGCGATCGAAAATATTTACATGAAGAGATTAGATGAAATTGAAAATATTCAAAAACGAGGAAGATTATAGTTGCCCTTGTCAACTTTTAGATACCCGTGCATACCCACTATAATGTGTAAAATAAACCGTTATTTATTTATCTAATGCTATAATATATTACAAAAAAATATAAAAAAGTAAAATAGTTTAAAAAACTTTAACTCATTATCACATAACTTTTGCTTAAAAAAAACAAAAACAAAAAAAAAAAAATTGCCCCACCCTAAAAGTTGTTCCGAGTGATGTCCAACTTTGTCAAGTAACTTGTCCTATTACTTTACCTGCCCAATTTTAATTTTAACCTCCTAGCTTTATTAGATTCATTGTTATTGAATTGAAAACTTTGTAAGGCAGCACCCCGAAAATGAAGCCGTAACATTTTGAAATTTCATATAAGTGCTTGATTCATTATGGAACTAACCGTGTGTAATTTTTATCTTCCTGGTATTATTACTTTTGAGGAAATTCATATTGGTTTAAATAAGTTGTGTGGCAGCTCCCAAAAGCTTTGGTCTAGTTTTAACCAAAAAGAATAGGGAACCTAAAAAATGTCCAAAAAATGTTTTGTGTAAGCTTCAAAACTCTAGCTCTAATTTTTCAATTCTATCTCTTGTAATTAATTTTTAATTCACAAATATATTAAACCTTAGCAAAATAAGCATCATATTATAATCATACTCATATAATGATCATATAATGATATAATTCTATAATTTCTATATATATAATATATATTATATAATATATATATCATATAATGATATAATTCATAAATCTCAAAGTACAAAGTCCAAATCTAAAATTTTTATTAAAAATTTTACGCATCATTTAAATCATTTGAAATCGTTACTCTAAAAATTCGTTATCTACAAAAAACAAAAAAAAAGCAAACAAAAACAAAATTCATATAAATTCATGTTAATTCAAGATGTGCAGACAAATTTCAAATTTTTATATGAAAATATTGGAGTTGAAAAAGTTAGTTGTTCGAGAGCTACCCGAAGTTTTGGTCCGATCTTAACCAAAAAAAATAGGGAACCTAGAAATTGATTGAAAAATATTTTGTGAAAATTTCAAAACTGTAGCTCCTTTAGTTTTTGAGTTATCGTGCTGACACACGGACGGACGGACGGACGGACAGACACACATAGCTAGATCAACTTATTTTTCGATTCTGAGCCGATACGTATCCTTGACACTATTTCTAGCTCCTCTAGATCGATGCGTTACAAACGGAGGAGCAATTTTAATATACCCGATGTCATATATGTATGCACGGGTATAAAAAAAGAAATTGATAAAATGCACAAAACTACAGAAGTCTTTAAAAATGAAGCGAAAAGGTGAATGAATCATTTGAAAGTTCAATAAAAAAAAATGGTGTGTAAAAATAATTTAAAAAAAAATTGTGAATGAATGTCATGAAAATATAGGTGAATCAGTGTTATTTATTGATATTTAAAAAAAACAAAACAAGTGAAGAAAAAAACCAAGGGTTTTTAAAAAGCACATTTTCAAAATTATGTAGGGTTTTTTACTAAGTATTTTATCATTTATTTTTATAGAAATACTAGCTAATACCCGGTGCACGTTGCTGCGCCTCTCAATGAAGGTTTAGTTTAAGTTGATGTTACTACAAAAGTTAACATAAAAATTACACATGGTGTAAATGTTAATTTTAAAATATATTAAAGCATTTTTTTTAACGATTTTTTTAGGATTGTTCTAGTAATTTTTAAAAGTTTCTGATGTAATTCACAGAAGTACTAACTATTTTCCAAAAATTTACTCCTAGAAATTTCTTTTTGACAAATCATACAACCGACATGTGTTACTAACACTAAGCATACTAACAGACTCAACTTCATTTTTAAGGTGCAAAGTGATTTTTTAAAGTAAAGTAACGAAAACATCTGAAAAATTACGCTGTGCCGCAATGAAATAACGGAGCTCAACAAAACATTTTTTGAGGCTTTCTTTTTAGCCAAAGTAGTATTTCTCAAAATTGGACAATATTTGCTTCCAAACATTTTTTTTGACCAACCGTCGGGCCGACATGGGTTAACAAATCCCGAAACTGTTAACAGTGTCAATTCAATTCTCAAAGAACATCACGTATAAAAAATTTGAAGTCAATCGGTCAAACCGTTTTCATTTTAGAACAAAAAAATTTATATACTTGCACGGGGCTGTAGTGCACTTGGCTTGGCGGTTCGTTAGTGCAATATTTTTAGTCCACGATTTCTTTCCGTACCCAAAAACCTCTATATACAAATATTCGTGAAACTTACCTGAGCAGTTTAGGAGCCTAATCGCTACATACAAACAAACAAACTTTCGCTTTTATATATATAAATACTTTGTGTTTTCCGCATTTATAGTTAATTTATTACCTTTTAGTCTATTTTCGTAAATCCCCATCAGTATTTACATGAGTTTCAAGTTCTTTACAGGTTCTAGCTATATGGATAAGTTATATAGCAAAGATCAGTCGTCAGCAAAGATCTTATAGTCATCCTGTAAATACGCATACTGGATATTATGAATATAAAGTAAGTATAATGTAGGACCAAGTACTGATCCTTGTGAAACACCAATTTTTATATTATTTTTTTTTTTATTTCTAAAACTCCATTAATTTTTGTAATAGTTTTTCTATTATAAATATATGAGTAGAGGCAGTTATTAGCTGTACCCCTTATTCCAATTTCATTAAATATGTTAAGTAAAATATTATGATATACTGTATCGAAGCCCTTCCTTAGAACAACAAATACTGAACATACAAAATTTTCTTGATCCAATTTACTTACAATTGAGTTGGTGGATTCCAGAACTGCAGATTCTGTTTCAATTTTCTTTTGAAAACCAAATTGATTTGTATCTATTCAGGAATTGATAACCTTTTCGAATACTTTTCCAATACAACTTAAGAGAGCAATCGGTCTGTAATTTGATACATCAAATGTTGACCCAGATATAGTTACAGGTACAACTTTACTTGATTTAAGACACTCAGGATATATTCTAATATTTAGACATCTATTTATCAAGCATACAATTATATTTTTTCTTACGTATTTTTCAGTATCAGTAATTTTATCTGCTTGTTTGCTTCCGTTTGAACTGACGTAAGAATTGAAGAAGTTTGCAATTTCAAAGGTATCATATCTTCTGATTCCATTCCTGTTTTTTTCTTTTAAAATAATTTTGTTTGGCTTTAGTTATTTCATACGTAACCTTGTTTTTTTCATTTTTAAAACTAGCTTTAATATCTATATTGTTAGGCTGCTTTTTCAACTTTTTAAACAAAATATTCCCCTTTTTGATCATATTAAATAATTCCTTTGTCATCCAATGATTGTTGTTTCTAACTCTCCGGAGCTCTTTAATTGTAGAATTCACCTTTGTTTCTGCAATATTTTTATAAGGTCGTCAACACTATGACATTTATTTATTTCAAGTAACTTTCTTACATTTTCTTTATACTTCTTAAAATTTGTGTTGTAGATTTCTCTTTTAAAAATAGGTTCAATCTTTCTTAAAACTTAATTTTGTTTGACACTAATTGCTTTATGATCCAGGTAACTTATTTCGTGAAGCTTAATTTCAAAGTCAAACTTTTCTAGGTCTGTCAGAATATGACAAATGATCGTAGAAGAATTTTCAATTACTCTAGTAGTAGATTCATAACTAAGTATGTACTTTGTAGTAACTCAGTGAGATTCTAACATCAATTTATAAGATCTGCAGAGCTTTGTGTCTGTTAATAAATCAATATTAATATCACCCATCAGAACTATATTCTCGTATTTATTAAAAATTAAATCCAGATGTGCTAGTAAATCCCTATTGTTATTACTTGGTTTTTTGGAAGTAGCTGCAATTTTTAAGGATGGAGAAGTGTTATTTAAAGAAATTTTGTGACATTTAAGACACTTTTCTGTATTTGTACAGTCAGCCGATTTATGATTGAAGCCTTTACATTTGTAGCATTCCCAATCAATACATAGTTTCCAACAGTCATTATTTAAGGGAGGGAATCTTTATCCACTTCAATTATTGCATACTGCATTTCCTTTGTTATATTTTGTAAAAATGTGCCAATATAGCTTCACTCTGTCCGTCCGTCCGTATGTTTACAAAAATTTTACACCGTTTGTAATAGAGATAAGAAATTTTAAAATTAACCACTGATAGGTATTCCAAAAAAAAAATATTTCGTAGAAGAACTTTTTTCTGTATTAAAAAAAATTTTTGAAAAAAATTCAAATTTAGTTAAATTTCAGGTATCACAAAAAAGTTTTTACTTTATAATTTTCAAAGTTTTTGAGCTATAAAAGTGCTAGTATACTCAAAATGCAGGGAAAGAGAAGGGTAATATTTTGAAGTAAAAAAACTGTTATGTTAATGCCGTTATTTTCTTGATAAAAGGGATTTAATTGATATTTTGTTAAAAATATTGGACTTTAAGCCCTTATAACCTCAGACTGAGAAACTTTAGAGTAATGTTTGATAGTACTTAAGAAATCTGCATTAATAAGCATTTAAATGCTATACTTATTTTTGTTTTATCTTACTTGGTTCCAATTTTATCGAAATAAAACTAAATTATGGTCGAAAAACAGTTAAGGCCCCATAACTTCTAAACTAATGAAAATAGACCCCCCCTCCCATACAATTTTTTGTTCTGCTCGATATGCCCGATCACCCATTTGAAGGAAGACCATCGAGTCGGGAACACCCTGTATATAAAAGCAAAAGTTTGTTTGTTTGTATGTAGTGAATAAGCTCCTAAACTGCTCAGGTGAATTTCACGAAAATTTCTATATACAGATTTTTGGGTACGGAAAGAAATCGTGGACTAAAAATTTTGCTCTAACGGACCGCCAAGTTGGGGCTGTCGTGCAACGGTGCAAGTATTTAAACTTTTTTGTTTTAAAATGAAAACGGTTTGACTAATTTTCTTCAAATTTTGGAGAATTGCGTAGACACTATTAACAGTTTTGGAATTTGTTAACCCATGTCGGCCCGACGGTTTGGCAAAAAAAATTGTTAGTCCAAATTTTGTCCGATTTGACGAAATACTGCTTTTGCTAAAAAAAAGTCTCAAAAAAAATTTTGTTGAGTCCTATTAACCCATTGCGGCCCAACAGCTTTTTATATGTTTTTTTTTTATATATATATTTTTTTTATATTACTTAACTCTAAATTAGAAACGGTTTGACAGATTTTTTTAAATTTTGTTTAAGTGTTCCGTTTTAAGAATGGAGTTAATTCTTTTAAAAGATTTGGAATTTCTTAACCCATACCGGTCTGAGGATTGTTCAAAAAAATTTTGAAAGCAAATTATGTCAAATTTTGCGCAGTCCAGCTTTGGGCTAAGAGAAGGTCTCAAAATATTTTTTGTTGAGTTCCATTAACCCATTGCGGCACAGCGGATTTTTATAGATTTTTTCGTTACTTTACTCTAAATTATAAATGGTTTAACCGGTTGATTCCAAATTTTGTATCCGTGAAGCCTCTTGAAAATGGAGTCGAATCTGTTAGCAGACTTGGTGTTTGGTAACACATGTCGGTTCTACGATTGGTCAAAAAAAAATTTTTTGCAAAACAATTATGTCCAATTTTGGAAAGTAGTTAGTACTTCTTTGATTACAGAAAGTTTAATAAATTAATACAATAATCCTAGAAAAATCATTTTAAAAAAATGGCTCTAATACATTTTAAATTTAACATTTACACCATGTGTAGTTTTGTGTTAACTTTCTGTAGTAACATCAACTTAAATTAAAGTAACATCAACTAAAGTGGGAAAAGCATATTAATAAATAAGTAAAAAAAATTGTGCCTCTGCTGGGTGCCTTCAAAAGAAGTGGAATCATATTGAATAAACAAACTGCATATAAGTTATATTATTCTCATGTTATTTCGCACATCAGATGTAATTTATGTAGCTTGTCCTGCTGTTCATTATGCTTGAAAGATAAAATTGCTGTTCTAATAGACGAAGCCATTAAATGCTTACATAAGTACGACTGGCTTACCCCGACAAATTAAATTTTTAAACGCACGGGATATGTGAAGTTATCCGAACCCATTATTTTGGAAAAATCTTAACTAATTTTTAAAAATAGAAAAAAGGGTGTACAAAAAAATCATCATATCTAGCAGAAGAAACAATATTCATAATTACAATACAAGAAGGTTAAGCAATTTAAATGATGCCAAATCAAGAATTGAGTTATCACGGAATAGTTGTCTCTCGTCATCAATAAAAATTTATAATAAACTGGAGTTGAAAAAAAGTTCAAATTTGGAAATATTTGTCAAACAACTGAAGTATTCATTAAAGAATAACTCTTCATTTGTGAATAGTATAACCCAAGAATGAACTTTTTCAATGCTCATAGCATATATCTGTATGAGCTGTAATAATTATATTTATATAATTATGTATGTATATATATTATATACGGAAATATATTTAATTTTAAATATTTTACTTTGTTGAATAGTATTTTAAAATATTTAATTTTTAAAACTTAATCATATCAACATTAGAAAAACCAATTACAATAGTTTTATACGCTTTGACATTTTTTAAACTTTAAAAGTCCGAGGTAAAGTACGTCGTCTATGCTTTAATGTATATTTATTTACATAATTACTTACATACTTACTGCAAAATTTTTTGACAGAAATTGCGCGCCGTATGCGTTGATTTTGGTTGGTCCCTAACGAACAAATCATTTAAATTAGAAATTATTTTTTGAAAAAGATTATTTTTATTTATTTAATTTTTTAGAAACATATTTTATCATTTGTTTGGCTTTGAAACGTCATGGGAACTACACAATATAATTCAAAAATAGGTTTATTTATTATAACCTACACCCATAGAATAGGAAAAGGGGTATATTAACTTTGGTATGGTGTTTGTAACCATCAAACGGAATCTATTTATTTGTATTCAGTGTGACCCCCTGAGTTAATATAGCCATGTCCGTCCGTCTGTAGGCACGATATCTGAAAATAATGGAGCTATCTTGATGAAATTTTAACTGTAGGTTACTAGGACTGAAAGTACAATGGGGTTTGCAAATGGGCGAAATCGGCCCATGGATTCTGGACCTTTTAATCGGTCTAAGGGCTGGCGAACATATATAAAAAAGAACGATAACTGAACAACTAATGACACTATCTTCATGAAATTTGTTCTGTAGGGTATTGGTAATGAAACTACGGCGGCGTTTGCGTACGCTGAGGATTGGACAATTGATTCGGAACTTAGAACTTTTTAATCGAATTTAGGCAAAACGAGCATAATTCCGAAACCAATGAAGATCGAATCTCCAACTGTGGTATCAGGGCGTCTCTTTATATTTCCTTAGTGTCCTTGAAATTTGGGACCAATTGGAATAGTGGGTCGAGGACCAGCCACATAGTTCCGAAGACCTTAAAGCATATTTTCGAAATTACTAAAGATAGTAACTTCAAACAAATGTAGAATCTTCAAATTTGGAACATGGGTGTTCTTTACTATTTCCTGCGCGTCCCCCTAATATTGGATATTAGGGGTATAACCCCTGCAATTGCACAGGTTTTTTTACACCCGTATGACTATTAGTGAAAAAAGTATTCTCAATTTGCCAGTATGTTTGTCAAGACAGAGAAATAGGAGGTGGTAGATATAGACTCAAGTGTATGGATTGGATCAGAACCGATAATATAAATCGATTTAATTCAAAAAATAAAGGAGCTAGGATTTTGAAATTTTCACAAATTTGGTTTTAAGCAATAGCCGTCATCGCTAATTAAATCCACCTATTTTGGTCCACGGGTTCGAGTACCCGCCATACAACTTCCTTTTTTATATGAGCATTCGTCTGTGCTTAATAAAGCTGGGTGTCTGAAATTTTACAAAAAAAGTTTAGTGTAATGTTAGTGTAAAGTTACTGCAAAATTTGTTTGGTCTTCTGCAGGGGGTTTGAGTAGCTACCATACAACTGCTTCTTTTACATGAGCACTACTCAACGCCTAATGAAGTTGGGTGGCTGAAATTTTTCCAAAAATAGTTTAGCGTAATAGCCAAAGTTACTACAAAATTTGGTGGATCTACTGTAAAGGGCTCGAGTACCTGCCGTATAACTCCTTATTTTATATGAGCATTACACTACAACTTATAACGTATGTTTGAAATTTTGCCAGAAGAAATTAGTCGGATGATATAATGTTTTCGTCACACGGGACTCTTTTTCGTTTGTCATCATTCGTTCCGCACAGTCGTATTTTATTCTCTTAATTCAAAATATTTATTTTTAAAGTATAAATATTTAAATTTTATAAGATAAATTCAAAAAAAAAGGACATAAGTTAAAAATTATAAAATTGTAAAATAAAAAAATAAAAAAAATAAATTTAATTATCAAAACCGTTACGATAATAAAAAGTGAATTAAAAATATTTTTCATTTAGCACTAATTCAAGTTTAAAATTAATTTAACTTTAAACTCTTTCTATATAAAAAACACAAAGCAAATTAAACAAAAAAAAAACAACAATTACAATAAAATTATATGAAAAAACAAATTTAAATAAAATTATAAAAATTTTAGTTTCTAATTAATTAATTGAAAAAGTGCTTATGGAATTTTGGAATTTTATCATTTCATTACTTAATAAGGAACTTTATTAATTGACTTTAATTAACCTTACTTTAACTTTTTAAAATAATTTAACTTAACTTTTAATTACATTTTTATCTTTAATTCATTTTAAATTATTTAATAAAAACAAACATTGTTTATTTATTTGTACACAATTTCATATTAATTAGCTTTTGTTTTCTTTTGCAAATTTATTTTATTCCATAACATTAATTTTTATTTATTATTTTTCGAATTTATTTATTTTAGATTTTAAAATTTTTTGCTTGTCTTAATAACTATTTTGTACAATATTATTATTTTTATTTTATTATCACAATTTTAGATAAATAATTTTTTATTTTTTTTTCTTTAATATTCAATTTGTAAACAAATTTAATAGACTAAATTATCAAATAAAACAAAAAAACACGCTAGTCAACCTTCCTTTTCCCCCATTCACTTAAACTAAGTTAAATTTTTTTTTTTTTTTGCAAACAATTGTTTGCACTTTTCTATTTAATTAATTAATATTGCAGTTGTAATCTTTTTCAATATATGTGTATTAAGAAAATCATTTAAACTGCAAGTGGGAAAAAGAAACATAATATAATATTTTATAAGAAGGTTCATGTCCGTGCTGAATACATGGTGAATATGTTAAACTCTCTTTGTGTACAATAAGGTACTAAGAACTGTTGTACCTTGGTATTCGTTTGGTATGTTCGTCATTTATTTAGTACTGACATTTTCTAATATTCTCTAATATTTCTTAATATTTTTGGTAAAATGTTTGATGTACGTCCGAATTTTTATTATTTGTTTTTCATTTTTGCTCAAATTAGATTTATTTATTTATTTTGAAAATATTTTTTTTTCCCAACTCCCATTCCGCTTACAAATTGTATAAATGGTTACAAATTTTAATACCTTGGGATATGTGAAGTTATCCGAACCCATTATTTTGGAAAAATCTTAACTAATTTTTAAAAATAGAAAAAAGGGTGTACAAAAAAATCATCATATCTAGCAGAAGAAACAATATTCATAATTACAATACAAGAAGGTTAAGCAATTTAAATGATGCCAAATCAAGAATTGAGTTATCACGGAATAGTTGTCTCTCGTCATCAATAAAAATTTATAATAAACTGGAGTTGAAAAAAAGTTCAAATTTGGAAATATTTGTCAAACAACTGAAGTATTCATTAAAGAATAACTCTTCATTTGTGAATAGTATAACCCAAGAATGAACTTTTTCAATGCTCATAGCATATATCTGTATGAGCTGTAATAATTATATTTATATAATTATGTATGTATATATATTATATACGGAAATATATTTAATTTTAAATATTTTACTTTGTTGAATAGTATTTTAAAATATTTAATTTTTAAAACTTAATCATATCAACATTAGAAAAACCAATTACAATAGTTTTATACGCTTTGACATTTTTTAAACTTTAAAAGTCCGAGGTAAAGTACGTCGTCTATGCTTTAATGTATATTTATTTACATAATTACTTACTGCAAAATTTTTTGACAGAAATTGCGCGCCGTATGCGTTGATTTTGGTTGGTCCCTAACGAACAAATCATTTAAATTAGAAATTATTTTTTGAAAAAGATTATTTTTATTTATTTAATTTTTTAGAAACATATTTTATCATTTGTTTGGCTTTGAAACGTCATGGGAACTACACAATATAATTCAAAAATAGGTTTATTTATTATAACCTACACCCATAGAATAGGAAAAGGGGTATATTAACTTTGGTATGGTGTTTGTAACCATCAAACGGAATCTATTTATTTGTATTCAGTGTGACCCCCTGAGTTAATATAGCCATGTCCGTCCGTCTGTAGGCACGATATCTGAAAATAATGGAGCTATCTTGATGAAATTTTAACTGTAGGTTACTAGGACTGAAAGTACAATGGGGTTTGCAAATGGGCGAAATCGGCCCATGGATTCTGGACCTTTTAATCGGTCTAAGGGCTGGCGAACATATATAAAAAAGAACGATAACTGAACAACTAATGACACTATCTTCATGAAATTTGTTCTGTAGGGTATTGGTAATGAAACTACGGCGGCGTTTGCGTACGCTGAGGATTGGACAATTGATTCGGAACTTAGAACTTTTTAATCGAATTTAGGCAAAACGAGCATAATTCCGAAACCAATGAAGATCGAATCTCCAACTGTGGTATCAGGGCGTCTCTTTATATTTCCTTAGTGTCCTTGAAATTTGGGACCAATTGGAATAGTGGGTCGAGGACCAGCCACATAGTTCCGAAGACCTTAAAGCATATTTTCGAAATTACTAAAGATAGTAACTTCAAACAAATGTAGAATCTTCAAATTTGGAACATGGGTGTTCTTTACTATTTCCTGCGCGTCCCCCTAATATTGGATATTAGGGGTATAACCCCTGCAATTGCACAGGTTTTTTTACACCCGTATGACTATTAGTGAAAAAAGTATTCTCAATTTGCCAGTATGTTTGTCAAGACAGAGAAATAGGAGGTGGTAGATATAGACTCAAGTGTATGGATTGGATCAGAACCGATAATATAAATCGATTTAATTCAAAAAATAAAGGAGCTAGGATTTTGAAATTTTCACAAATTTGGTTTTAAGCAATAGCCGTCATCGCTAATTAAATCCACCCATTTTGGTCCACGGGTTCGAGTACCCGCCATACAACTTCCTTTTTTATATGAGCATTCGTCTGTGCTTAATAAAGCTGGGTGTCTGAAATTTTACAAAAAAAGTTTAGTGTAATGTTAGTGTAAAGTTACTGCAAAATTTGTTTGGTCTTCTGCAGGGGGTTTGAGTAGCTACCATACAACTGCTTCTTTTACATGAGCACTACTCAACGCCTAATGAAGTTGGGTGTCTGAAATTTTTCCAAAAATAGTTTAGCGTAATAGCCAAAGTTACTACAAAATTTGGTTGATCTACTGTAAAGGGCTCGAGTACCTGCCGTATAACTCCTTATTTTATATGAGCATTACATTACAACTTATAACGTATGTTTGAAATTTTGCCAGAAGAAATTAGTCGGATGATATAATGTTTTCGTCACACGGGACTCTTTTTCGTTTGTCATCATTCGTTCCGCACAGTCGTGTTTTATTCTCTTAATTCAAAATATTTATTTTTAAAGTATAAATATTTAAATTTTATAAGATAAATTCAAAAAAAAAGGACATAAGTTAAAAATTATAAAATTGTAAAATAAAAAAATAAAAAAAAAAATTTAATTATCAAAACCGTTACGATAATAAAAAGTGAATTAAAAATATTTTTCATTTAGCACTAATTCAAGTTTAAAATTAATTTAACTTTAAACTCTTTCTATATAAAAAACACAAAGCAAATTAAACAAAAAAAAAACAACAATTACAATAAAATTATATGAAAAAACAAATTTAAATAAAATTATAAAAATTTTAGTTTCTAATTAATTAATTGAAAAAGTGCTTATGGAATTTTGGAATTTTATCATTTCATTACTTAATAAGGAACTTTATTAATTGACTTTAATTAACCTTACTTTAACTTTTTAAAATAATTTAACTTAACTTTTAATTACATTTTTATCTTTAATTCATTTTAAATTATTTAATAAAAACAAACATTGTTTATTTATTTGTACACAATTTCATATTAATTAGCTTTTGTTTTCTTTTGCAAATTTATTTTATTCCATAACATTAATTTTTATTTATTATTTTTCGAATTTATTTATTTTAGATTTTAAAATTTTTTGCTTGTCTTAATAACTATTTTGTACAATATTATTATTTTTATTTTATTATCACAATTTTAGATAAATAATTTTTTATTTTTTTTTCTTTAATATTCAATTTGTAAACAAATTTAATAGACTAAATTATCAAATAAAACAAAAAACACGCTAGTCAACCTTCCTTTTCCCCCATTCACTTAAACTAAGTTAAATTTTTTTTTTTTTTTGCAAACAATTGTTTGCACTTTTCTATTTAATTAATTAATATTGCAGTTGTAATCTTTTTCAATATATGTGTATTAAGAAAATCATTTAAACTGCAAGTGGGAAAAAGAAACATAATATAATATTTTATAAGAATACATGGTGAATATGTTAAACTCTCTTTGTGTACAATAAGGTACTAAGAACTGTTGTACCTTGGAATTCGTTTGGTATGTTCGTCATTTATTTAGTACTGACATTTTCTAATATTCTCTAATATTTCTTAATATTTTTGGTAAAATGTTTGATGTACGTCCGAATTTTTATTATTTGTTTTTCATTTTTGCTCAAATTAGATTTATTTATTTATTTTGAAAATATTTTTTTTTCCCAACTCCCATTCCGCTTACAAATTGTATAAATGGTTACAAATTTTAATTTAAATTTTTGTAATATCAGAGGTTTACCATGTAATTTCCAATCCGTTGAAGCTCACCTCCAATCGGAAAAGCCAGCTATATTAGCCGTAAGCAAAACTCAGGATAAGGGCGATGACACTAATTATAGTATCAACGGCTATACCTTAGTTCCGCTTTTTATCCCACACCGAGGAGTTGCTTTATATATACGTTCTGACATGGGCTTCAGCACCCTTCACGACTTCAAAAGCTCTAACCCCATATTCCACTATGTTTGGGTAAAACTCTGTGTTGGAAACGCCACAATATTTTTCTGTTTTATCTACAGATCTCCCCAGGCAAATGAACTAGAAACTGCTGTGACGATTTAACAGTTATCTGGCACTATCAATAAAATTTTGGAGAAGAACCCACAATGTGAGATATTTATTGCAGGTGATTTCAATGTCCACAACAAGAACTGGCCCGGAAGGCAAGCAAGTTGAATTATTTTCAAATTTATTCCAACTTTCTCAACTTGTAAAAAGTCCAACTAGAATTCCTGACCGTGACAACCATAACGAGCATCTCTTGGACTTATTTCTGACAACAAATCCAGAAAAATATAACATTTCTGTTAACTCGCCAATTGGGGGTTCCGATCATTGCCTTGTCAAATCTAGCTTCCATATAAGCTCATCGTCCAACCGAAACACCTATCCTAAGAGACTGGTCTGGCACTACAACTGGGCTGACTGGGTAGGCCTGAACAGTTTTTTAGGGCGTTTCGATTGGACAATGTGTTTTCGCCACAGAAACGTTGACTTTGGTGCAAATGCCATTAGTAAAACAATTATGCTAGGTTTGAAACTATTCATTACTAGTTCATACAAAACAATTAAGCCTAAATCCAAGCCATGGTTTAATGACATTTGCAAAAAAGCAATCGCTTCTAAAGAAGAACATTCTTAAAAGTATAAGGCTAATGTATCGGAGTCTTCACTTGCGGGCTATAAAGTGGCCAGAAATAATTGCAAGAAAATTATCAATCACCAAAAATTTCTCACAACCAAAGGTTGAGACAAAAAATAATTAATCTCCCACATTGCAATCGTTCATTTTGGATTTTTGCAAAAAACGGGTAGAGCAATTTTTGCGAAACTTCGTTTCCACCACTGATTGATAACAATAGTTCTATCATCTCAGATTCAGTTGGTAAAGCTAATTTGTTAGCAAAATACTTTGCAGTAAACTCCACACTCCCTCCTACTACACAAACACCTCCAGTATTCCCTTCAGTTGATCCCTCAATGGTTAAAATTCTTCAAAAGGTTTACTTTAGGACTCGTATTGTAGTGAAAGTTGTAAAGAATCTGAATGTTAATAAGTCCACAGGTCCTGATGGAATTCCAACTATGGTTCTCAAACACATTGCCTTTCCCTTTTCAAAAACTCTGCGCAATCTTTTTTCATTATCGTTTTCAACTGGCAAATATTCCAGTCAATGGAAGATTGCCCATGTTTTCCGAATTCCCAAAAAAGGTTACAAAAGCGACCCCTCAAACTACCGACCAATTGCCATCACTTCGATCCTTTCCAAAATAATGGAAATTCTAATAAACAAAAAAATTTTGAAATTTCTTAATAGCTCGCGTTTTTTAAACGATGGGCAATATGGTTTTAGAATCCAACGATCGACAGGCGATCTTTCAACTTGCCTTTGCGTGAAGCTTAACACCAGTATTTACTGCTCTGGTGAATCTGAGGTTGTGGCTCTAGACAATTCAAAAGCCTTTGATCGAGTATGGCATAGTGCTCTTTTGAGTAAATGCCAGGCAATCGGTTTGGGTGGCCCCTTTTGTACATGGATTGAGGATTTCCTTTCAAATCGTCGTATTCGTGTTCTTGTCGACAGTCATATGTCAGACACTCATGAAATAAATGCTGGTGTTCCATAAGGCTCTGCCTTATCATCCACTCTTTTTTTGATTTTTACCAATGATTTGCTCTCTTCCACCCTCAATCCAATCCACAGTTTCGCCGACGACAGTTCTCTGGTGGCTTTTTAAAAAAATCAAATGCCACTTCTGCCGCAATCACTTTAAAGAAAATCTTATGGCTAGCTCAGTCAATCATGATCTAGCAAGAATATCTGAGTAAACCTAACAGAGTTGAGTTTAACACTTCCAAGACTCAAAGCTGTCGCATTTCTTGCAAAAGAGATCAAAAAACCCCTATTCTGAGATTCCAGGGAGAAATCATACAGCGGTCTGAAAGTTTAAACATCCTAGGTATGCAGCTTAACCAAAAAATGTTATGGAATGAACATATTTTTGATGAAGCTAATAACGTTGCCAAATATTGATATTTTGAAGTACTTTGTAATACCGAATTACTTTAGAAAATTTTTTAATACTTCGACAAATACGTATTTAAATTACGTTTTGTATAAATATTGCTAAAAAACTAAAAATTCAGATTTATTAAAATATATTTTCCAACGCGTTACCAATTTGATTAGTGAGAAACTAAAAACTTATCTTTTTATTACTTTATAATTTTTCTGAATATCATCCCTGCTTTCCTATTACAAATTTAACAAAAATAAAATAATTTCTTTCAAACTAAGTTAAATGTATTGAAAATGAACTATATGAAAGTGTCTACAATAGACGCAGTCATTAGCAGTTATTAAAAAGGTTTTTTAACTTTTTTGTTTTGTATTGAAAAATAAAAAAAAATATATCAGAATAAAAAATTAATAAAACTATTAATTTTTTTTCTATCTTGGCTTAAATAATATCAAACCATTATTCAAAATAGCTATAACATAAACTTTAAAATATTGAATTTTTTTATAATTCATGAAATTTGTAAACAAAACAATGTCGAAAAACTCCGTCATGTACATTTCATTGAGGACACTCCTATGTTGACTGCGTAATGAGAGCGGAATGAAAGTGACATGAGAGAGTAATTGTAGATAAACTATTAAGCAATAATCGCGTTTAGAATGAAGTAGCACTACATTGAATGCAAGCGGTGTGGCATCTGAACAATTTGCAGCAAAATTAAATGACATTTAATTTTTAGCGACTTTTGGTATATTTTTATTTTATTCAAATTATTTAAATTATGGACAAAATGGAAAATTTCTATGGTATTCAAAATCATTTCTATAATTCTAGTTCCATCCTTATTATTTTTTTATCTAAAATATTATTAAAATTGAAATTTATAATATTAATGAATTGCGTATGTTTTTTATACCCTACACCTATAGAATAGGTAAAGGGGTATATTAACTTTGGTATGGTGTTTGTAACCAGCTAAAGGAAGCGAGCTAGATTTGGAAAGTATATATATTTGTGATCAGCGTGACCACCTGAGTCGATATAGCATGTCCGTCAGTCCGTCCGACCGTAGGCACGATAACTCAATAGTAGAGCTGTCTTGATGAAATTTTAATTGTAGGCTACTAGGACTGAAAGTACGGCGCGGATTGCAAATGGGCGAAATTGGCCCGTGAGTTCGGACTCTGGATCTTTTAGTAGGTCCAAGGACTAACGAACTAATAAAAAAAATCTTGATAACTGAACAACTAATGTCGCAATCTTCATCAAATTTGTGCTGTAGTTTATAAGTAATGAAACTACGGCGGGGATTGCGTACGGTCGAGAATCGACCATAGGTTCGGAACCTAGAACTTTAAAGTCGAATATAGGCCAAACGAGCATAATTCCAAAACCAATGAAGATAGAACCTCCAAATTTAGTATCAGAGTGTCCCTTCCTATTTCCTTAGTGTCCTTGAAATTTGGGCCCCGTTGGAGTAGTGGCTCGGGGACCAGCCACACATTTCCGAAGACCTTAAAGCATATCTTTTAAATTAATAAAGATAGCAACTTTAAAAAATGGAGAAGCTTCAAATATGGCACAAGGGTGTTCTTTACTATTTCTTTCGTGTCCCTCTAATTTGGGATCAATTGGAGTGGGGGTTCAGTACCCCACTTTGACCTCCCAAGGATGAAAAGCTTATAATCGAAATTACTAAAAATAGTAACTTAAAATTTCGATAGAACGTTCCAATTGTGAACATAAATCTTTGTTAGTATTCAAAGTACAGCGCGGACTGAATATGGGCGAAATCAGCCCATTTGTTCGGTTCTGAATCTTTTAATGAATAAAGAAGGTTCCTAAATTTTTGCTTAGCAAACTTATGATGATTCTCGAGGATCTGCCTATCCCCCTCTATCCTCATCCTTCAAATTTGATAGCTTCTAGGAAATCAATTGTGAACTCCACCAAAATTTTGAAATTTTACCTAGAATTTTTATTATCTAAGCAAAAATGTTTAAAACTAAGAGACAGTTTCTGCAATTTAAAGAACCCGTTTTAAATTTCAGAACAACCTTTAACATATGTTGAAATATAATGCTGCAGCTTTAAATTTTGTATATTTGTAAAAAAATATTTGAACAGGTACTTAAGTTACAGGTGTTTAAAAATAAAAACAGGAGCGTGACAAAAAAATTTTGTTAACCGACTTCTACTAATTTCTAAGGTTTTCACTTCTCCCAACATTTCAAGACCCTAGGTGGAACCGTTTTGAAGATATGCGGGGCCAAAAATATTTGCAAAAATTGAGTTTTGCATAATGGCAAATTTTAGTACTGTATGGCTACTCTATATATTTTAGCAATGTATTTTTGTAAATTCTATAAAAAGAACTGAAAATACAGCCAACAGAACTGTTGTTATAACAATTATATAGGGCTTTTCGAACTTTGGGGGGCTGCAGCTCTTAAACGGGTGGGGATACAGAAAAAGGATCTTCTAAGAAATTATTTTTTTTTGCAATACCTACCCGTGGTTAAAATTTCTTTACTCTATTTCAAACGGTGTAAAAGTTTGTGTAAAAATATGGACGGACGGACATTTTGACATTTATTAAAAATTCGTTTTGGAGCTTTTAATTTTGTATATAAATAAAAAAAAATTTTAGAGATATTCAAATTATAAGTGTTTAAAAGCAATATTTCAATTTTCGACCCCTCAAAGCTCCTGAACCGCGGCCGCGACAAAAAAATTTTCTTAACTGACTCTTACCTTTTTCTGAGGATCTGATTAACAAAAATTAATCTAGAACAAAAGTTTTTAGCATTAAATTGTTTTTATTGCAATACCTACCCATTGCTGATATTTTTTAGTCAACCTTGGGTAAAAAGGAACGATCGAAAAGACGGACGGACAGACGGACGAACAGAGTGAAGCTATATAGGACATTTTTACAAAATTTTTTGAAAATGTGCTAAAAAGACCATAATTCAAAAACTAATAACGTGTTTTTGATCAAATTTAAACTCTAGGTTACAAGTAATGAAAGTACCTGTAGGGGTACTAGGGGACTGTTTCTGGTTCTGGTCAAGATCGAAGAATGAGTTCGGATTCTAGAAGCTTTTGATCGAATTGAGAGAAAATGAGTATAATTTCGAAACAAAATAATATAAAACGTTAGAATTTTGTGCACAGGGGTTCTTCTCATTCGCTTTGTGTTCGTGAAAATATGGATGTATTGGAGTAGCGGTTTTCTTACCACTCTCACTACTAGCAATACCTTAAAACTTATCTTCGAAATTAATAAACATTGTAACTTAAAATAACTATAGTATTTTTAAATTTGGTTTTACGGTGGTTTTTCTTATTTGCTTTATGTCCCCGAAATTCAAACTTAATTGTATTGGTGGTTCAGGTATCTACCAAAAAATCCCAAAATTAAAAAGCTTAAGTTCGAAATTAATAAAGATAGACACTTAAAATTTGTTACACTATTTTCTATTTCCGTTCTTATTTAATACTTTTACATTTTTAAAATGCTAAAAATTTTTTTTCAATATAAATTAATGATATACTAGACATCCTGTCTATATTTTTATACCCTACACCCATAGAATAGGCAAAGGGGTATATTAACTTTGGTATGGTGTTTGTAACCACCTAAAGGATGCGAGCTAGATATGGAAAAGCATATATATTTGTGATCAGCGTGACCTCCTGAGTCGATATAGCTATGTCCGTCCGTCCGTAGGCACGATAACTCAAAAAATAATGGAGCTATCTTGGTGAAATTTTAACTTTAGGTTACTAGGACGGGAAGTACGGCGGGGATTGGAAATGGGCGAAATCGGCCCATGGGTTGGGATTCTGTATCTTTTAATTGTTCTAAGATCCAAGGAACATATAAAAAAATAAGGATAACTCAAAAACTAATGGCGTTACATTCATGAATTTTGTGATGTAGGTTACCAGTAATGAGACTATTGCACGGACTGAAAATTGGAAAAAAATCACGATAACTTAACAACTAATGACGCTGTCTTCATAAAATGTGTTGTAGGGTACTGGTAATGAAACTACGGCTGTGATTGCGTACGGTGGGTAACGTACAATGGGTTCGGAACCTAGAACTTTTTGATCGAATGTAGGCCAAACGAGCATAATTTCGAAACCAATGAAGATAGAACCTCCAAATTTGGTATCGGGTGTCTCTTTCTTTTTCCTTAGTGTCCTTGAAATTTGGGATCTGGAGTAGTGGGTCGGGGACCAGCCACACATTTCTGAAGATCTTAAAGCATATTTTCAAAATTAAAAAATATAGTAACTTCAAACAAATTTAGAAGTTTCAAATTTGGTACATGGGTGCTCTTTACTATTTCCTGCGCGTTCCCCTAATTTTGAATCAATCAGAGTGGTGCTTCAGTACCCGTTTTAGACACCCCAAGGTTTAAAAGCTTATCATCGAAATTAATAAAAATAGTAACTTAAAATAAAGATAGAACGTTTCAATTGTGCACAAGGGTTAACTATTGAAAGTATGACGGAGACTGGAAATGGGCGAAATCGTACCATGGTTTCGGGTTCTGGAACCTTTGAAAGTTCGAGGGCTAACAAACAAATATCTTGAAAACACCATAACTCAAAAAATAATGCCGCTATTTTGATGAAATTTAAACTCTAGGAAGTAATGAGAGTACCATGGGAATTGGTTCCGGTCAAGTTCGGACAATGAGTTCGGATTCTAGAAGCTTTTGATCGATCTAAGGCCAAACGAATATAATTTCGTAGCCAAAGAATATATATCCTATTTCCTATGTGTCCCCAAAATTTAGACTTAATTGTAGCGGTGGTTCAGGTGGCTCCTAAGAAATTCCAAAATTGAAAAGCTTATCTTCGAGATTCATGAAGATAAAAACTTTAAATTTGATACACGAGGGTTCTTTTCTATTTCCGTTTTTATTTAACGCTTTTATATTTTTAAAAGGCTAAGAATTTTACCATAACACATATTTTGTATAACAAGATATTTTTTTAATAAATGATTAAATTCTTTTTTTTTAATTTTTATCATATCATATATTTTATTGAATTATTACAATATGTGATATATAATTAAGACATTGTGTACAATACTTAAGCTATATTCAAAGGTACATTTATTGCATATTTTGCGTCTCTAAGCTTTTCGATAGATACATAAACTAGCAATTTAAAATAATTGCAATTTTGAAAAATTTTAATTATTAAATATATTTAATTTTGATCACAAATTTTAAAAATTCAAATTTTTTCACTTTTGTAATTGAATTGAAATAAATATATTTTCATTTAATTCAAGTTTTTTTGTTTTTTAATATTTTTAAGTCGATAAATTAGTAAGAATTTGTAAAATTTTTTTTATAGATAGTCTAATTAGAAAATGTTTTTAGTATTATAAAGTTAATTTGGTTAGCTATGTTTTACGACCAAACTAATAACAGATTTTATTGTTTTAAAATGACTAATGGACTTCCCATTAAATTTGAACCAAATAGGTGTAGGGTATTTCTAAATCGGTTGCACCGACTGACTGTTTCTTTACTTGTTTAAATTTGAAAAAGATATTTCTGCTGACAAGCTGAAAAAGCTGGTATAGCTTCTTTTAGTAATGCAAGTTTGAATGCTTCTTTTATATTACCTGCCAAGTTAATTTGTTTACAATATATTATAAAATCTGCAATATTTTGAAAATTTGGGAAATATTGTATTCTTTAAACTAAAATTAAATCATTTCTTAAAGAACTTAAATCGAAAATTGAAAAAAAATTTAATGAATTAAAGTAACTAATTGGAAATTTTTAATATGCTATTGTTTAAAAATATCAAACTGTACTAAAGTCTAAATAAAAAAAAAACAAAGGTTACAAAAACATTAAACTCATAGACATACACTTGTTGTAATGACAACAAGTTGAAATTGCAAATTACAAGCACCTACTTACTTTTTAAATTCATAGAAGAAATTGGATTGAAAAAAAAATAGTTTAAAATTCGTTAAAAAATTATAATTTTGAATAATTTTTTAGTTTGGTTGGTATTTTTCAGTATTTTGTTTTGCTTTTTTTAATTTTATTTTTGTTATTTTGATACTTATAAAAAGAAGTTTGCCTAGATTCAAAATATACAATTGAATCATTCTTGATTGCTGTCATTTCTTATTAGGAGAATGTAATTTTTTTATTCATATATGAATAATATATATACAACAACAAAAAAATAATATTCAATATAGGTATCTCTCATAAGTCATTTGTACTATTGGTATGGTAACTACGACTTACGAGTATGTATTCTATTATGAAATTATAAGTAAAAGTAATCTCAATTTTTCGTTTGTTTATTGCTTCTCTCTTCGTTGCTAAAAACCATTTGCTTTTGTTATTTTGTTTTTTTTTTGTAAAATACAATACTTAATAGAGGGTTCGCGGAGCTGCCATACAATTCCTTCTTTTATATGAGCATTACAGTACACCTAATACAATTGTATGTTTGAAATTTTGCGAAAAGTAATTAACCGAATGATATAATGTTTATATTACGGTCATACGGGTATCCCAGAATTGACACAGTTTACTCTCCTAAACTCTTCCTCGTTTTATATTTATATTTGAGTTTTAGCGAAAATTAGATAACAGATAACAGGAGAATTATGATTGTAATATTTATTTATAACAGAAATGCTCAAAATTTCATATCATAAATATAAAAGATGAGAATTAACTAATTATAATCTTAATATTTCAATCTGAAGGTAAGTAATTTAAAAAAAAAAAAAAAATCGTGGCATGCGTTTTGAAAATGTAACGGAGACCAACCCTACACATATGGGTATATAGTGTCACATATAATAGGAGAATTATGATTATAATACTTTTTTATAACAGAAGTGCTCGGATTTCCATATCATAAATATAAAAGATGAGAATTAACCAATTCTAATCGCAATATTTCAATCTGAAATTAGTCTTTTCCATTCCTGTAACGTGGATCAGGTCTTATTTCAACGAAAAGTTATTAATATTCCTATAAATCTATAAATTGAATCAAACCAGAATTTTTCAAATTAAAAGAATTGAACAATTAAAAATTCAATTTTATATAACATTAAAAATATGTAAATTAAGGTAATAAATAAAAAAATTATTTAAAAGCTAAATAATTAATCAAAAATACTAAATCATTCAACAGTAAATGCGGTACAGCAAAAATAAATAATCCTGAAGTGAAGCATGTGGGTAAAATTTAACCGAAATTCAAAATCCAACATGAAAGTTTAAATCTGTTATTTTGTAATTGCATTTTATAAATACATTTATTTCATGTTCTTTTGTCATTTAATATTTTTAAATAGATAAATTAATTAGAAGTAAAAATATTAGCTATATCTATAAAGTTAATTTCGTTTTCTATGTATTATAAAGTTAATTTTGTTAGCTATGTCTTACGATCAAACTGATATTAGGTTTTATGGTTTCAAAATGATTTATTGACATCTCATTAAATTTGAACCAAGTAGGTGTAGGGTATTTCTAATTCGCTTGCACCGACTTACTATTTGTTTACTTGTTTGTTTTTGTTTGTTTATATTGCTATAAATTTTGTTTGCTATATTTAGAAGTCATAAGTCGTTCCCTATACACACACTAATCAGGCAAGTTAATTGACTGATTAAATGTGTTCCTTCACTTGTTTAATAACACCTAAACGGCCTAGCTCGTCACTAGGCTGTTAAGGCCTATTTGCTTTATATTAAAATATTTTCAATAGTAATAACGCCAAAGTAAATAGCATTATTATTTAAAGATATAATATTGAATATTAATGTATTTATTATACCTTATTTATTTGTTCCTTGCATATAGACTGCAGGAATAAAATATATTTATTAAATAATAAAATATGATTTAAGTTTTGGTGTTGGATTAACTCTAATCTTTATTTTTTCAAAGTGAAGCCTTATAAACAATTTGGGTTATTCCAAATCCAATACAAATTTATCAAATACAAATTACATTAATTGGCAATAAAATGCAATACCTTGATTTAGAATTAATGTACAATATAATTATCATATTCACCAAAAAAACATAAGCAACCAATCGAATTATTCATACAAAAATCTATATCATTTAAAATATAGGTCAAACATTTATTTTTCATTTAATTTCATTCTTTATACTTTATATCAAACAAGTGAATGCACTTGCTAATGTAAAAATAACGAACAGAGTTTAATAATTGAAATTATGACCACAGGTCAGCTTTATTGTCATTAGATACTATTAAAAATTTATTTTGATAACTTTCCCAAAAGAAAAAAAAATTAGTTTAATTTTTCTTAAAATTTAAATGAATTTTTTTATATCAAAATTAATATCAATTTTTAAATACATTATAAAAAATAACATATATTGAATATTTAAAGTTTTATTTTTAATTTTAAATGTGTTTGAAAAAAATTTTTTATATTAAAAATAATTTATCTTTAAAAAAAAAAAAATTTTACATTTATTGTACATTTGACATTTAAAGTACATTTAATATTTTTATTTTTATAGTAATATATATATGTTTATTGTTTTTCTAGATTTAATTATATTATTGTTATGTAATTCTACTTTTTTATTATATATTAGTACTTTATTATTTGAACCATTATGTGCAACAATTTTGATCTTCTCCTTTAAAAGGATTATCTAATTTTTTCTTATTACCTACTTTTATCATCACATCGCCATTAAATTTAAAATTTGATTCATTAATTTTATTTTGCTTTAATTTATATAATTTTCGTTTTAATTTTTTTATTTCTAATATTTCAAAAGAACAAAAAAAATATTATTAAAAATATTTATTTTCTTTATTTGATTTCAAAGTAAAGAAATCCATTGATAAAGAAAACTTTATATAATAATAAATAAATTTAAAATAATAATATTAGAAAAAAAAAAATTTATTTTGTTTTTGTGAAATATAAACCATTAACAATTTTAGTGAACTCAAAACTTCTCAAGCCGAATAGCAGTTAAAATAAACAGTATAATAAAAACAATTTATTTAATTTAAAATTAACAAGCCGTAAATTATTGAAAAAAAAAAAAAAATTTATTGAATTTATTGAAATGCTTGAACTCAAATGTTAACGTGTTACTGTTATACTGAACTATAAATAGTGTTCTATTCTAACAACATAACATCAAAGTTAAAACATTCTTTTTGTGTCATTAAGTAAATAGGGAGATTATGAATGCACCACTTCAACCACCAGTGTTAAATGCTGTAGCCCAGCAGAATCAACAACAAAATAAACAGCAAGAGCAACAGCAAAATCAACCCTTGGTGTTAAGTCAGCCATTGACGTTAAATACCAGAGTTCAATGGAAACTATTACAGAGTTCAATAACGGTAACGTAACGGTAACGGTAATGATCTCTTCTCATTTTCAGATTTAGTTAGTAATGTAGTTTCTTTAATATTATGATATGATGCTTCCAGTCAAAATATATTAACTAGAATTAAAAACAAACTGACTGGTAAAGCAAAAGAAATAATTGAAATAAATAATAATGTTTATAATGTTTATAATAAACAATATTAGTTAATAATTTCGGTGACAAAATAACTGCTACACAAATATTTGACGAACTAAGATTCGTGCAAGTTAATTTAACCAGTGTCGAATTATATAACCAGATTCAAAGTATTTTAAGGAAATTGAATAACAAAATAAAATATGAACCTGACAGTTGTAATAGAATTAGACAAAATATCGACTCTCGTTTACAAATATTCAAAGACAAATTACCCGAACCATTATTCTATAATTTTATAGCGTTCTATAATTTTCAGTAGAAATCCAAGTACTCTCGAAGAGGATATGGATATTTTACATGAGGGGAATTTTGCTGATTATAATCCGCTCGATAATTACCAAAATAAAAATCGTGACCATACTAGCAATAAAAAAATAATTAATAATACTAACAATGCGTTTAAAAATGCATATAGGTAACCAAAATAATAAGCAAAGTTCTAATAATATCTTTTATAATAACAATCATAATCAAAATAATAACAATAGAAATAATACTAATTTTCAACAAAATCGTAACTATACTAATAATTAAAATAACTATAACAGAAATCCTAACTTTAATTTCGACTGTTATTAATAATAGAAATAATAACTCTAATTATAACCACCATAATAATAATCAAAACAGCGGGCAACAGAATCAAGCCCACACAATTAATTACTACAATAGCACTCATACTTCCAGAAACAATAGATCGAATGCAATGGATCTTGATCCTACTGTAAGTCAGGTAATTAATACTGTAGATACTTAACACCTAGTACAAAATTTTCCTTTGACAGCCTCGGACAACAACATAGAACCTTAATTTATATAATTGTACAATCGAAAGGTAGACTCATGAGGTTTATAATAGATTCTGAGGCCACAATGAGTGTAATAAACTCCGGGATTTGTAATCCCATATTTGCAAGTAAAATAAAGTCAATTTCTGTTAAAACATTAACAAACGTACTTAATTGTGACTCCATTATAACCATTGAAGCATTTTTAGAATTTAATACCAATAAAAAATTTGAATTCTTAGAATTACCGTTTAATAGACGCATGGATGGACTGATTGGTAATAATATTCTAATACCATTAGAGTCCAATATTAACTACAAAAATAGAGTCTTAAAACTAAATACAGGAAATGAGCTTCCTATGTTTTTCAACGAAAATGAAGAACAAGGGTATTCAATTTCATTCCCTTTAGAAATATTGACATTTTTTAACACTAAACTTTTCTAGGGAAAAACGAAATCAGGTGTGATCACTTAGATCCCTCCTCCAAAAGTGAACTAATGAATTTATTAAAAAAATTCAAAAAAGCCCTTTATTACGAAGGCGATGATCTCACTTTTACTCATGCTATCATACTCTGAATACTCTGAACGAACTTCCGATTTATACAAAAATCTATCGTTATCCTGAGCTACACCGTCAAGAAGTTGACAACCATATTCAGGAAATACTGAACCAAGGAATTATTTGACACAGCGATTCAACTTACTCAGCTCCGCTTTTGATTGTGCCAAAGAAACCGGATTCATCTGGTAAACAAAAATGGCGTATCGTTATTGATTATCGGAAATTAAACAATATTACAATCGATGATAAATTTCCGATCCCGAATAAAGATGATATACTGAATAAGCTGGGTCGAGCGATGTATTTTACCATGCTCGACTTGGCTAAAATCTTCCATCAAATAGAAGTAGCCGAAGACGATATAAGTAAAACAGCCTTTAGTACTGCAAACGGACATTATGAATTTGTTAGGATACCATTTGGACTCAAAAAAGCTCCTGCCACTTTTCAAAGGCTAATGAACTCCGTTTTAGGAAATCACATTATAAAATTCACGCATTGTAGAGTTTCTCCAGGAGCTTTTCAAACGAAAAATTCCGAAGAAGAATACTTCCATCAAATCTTACCATATGTAGAACGTGATATTAATATCAAAATAATTACTAATCAATTTCAGTTAAAAGATCTTATATCAGTAATACTAAACGTATATCCGTAGTACCTATAAAAATACAAATTATTTAAAATAGCTGAATCTTATTTTCAGGCAATTTATTTTAAAGCATTTATAACGCAATGACCATATCATGTTTCTATAATGTTTTGTTGTCACACACATGTGGTTAACAGATGTGTTTTTATAATTTGTAAAAAGTTAGAATAAGTAATATTTAGAAAGTAAGAAAAATTGTAATTAAAATTAAAATAAGAAAGTGTAATCAGTTCAATTGTAACATCTAGAATGGTAAAAACAGAAATAAATTTTTTGAACATTTAATTATTTATTTTATTATTTTTCATTGATTTTCGAAGTAATTATTTAATTATATATAGGTATAAATAATAGAAGCTAGGTATGAATAATAGAAGAACGATGTTTTTTCTATTTCCTTTGTGTCCCCAAAATTTAAACTTAATTGTAGTAGTGGTTCAGGTGCCTCCTAAGAAATACATAATTAAAAAGCGTATCTTCGGATTTCATGAAGATAGAAACTTTAAATTTGATACCCGAGGATTCTTTCCTATGTCCGTTCTTATTTAAATATATTATATTTTTAAAAGATTAGGAATTTTACCATAAAAGATATTACTATCTTATAAATAACGAAGAATATTTGTTTGTTTCTTTGTTTATTTGTCCAGGATTCACGTGAAAACCACCGGTCCGATTGAAACAAAATTTTTGAAGAATAATTATGGGAACCCGTGGGTGACATAGGCTATGTCTTATCTTTTTCAATGTTTTTGATGTCAAGCTGAAACAGTTTCACCGATTGACTTGAAATTTTGCACAAATATTAGCAACCGGAATTAGTTGTATAAAGTTGGTTGGAATGAATTAACCCATTTCGGTTCGGCGGACTTCTAAAAAATTTTGTGTTTCCGATTAATGTCCAATTTTACAGGGTGGTTTTGAAAGCGAAAAGATAGGTTGACATAAATTTTTGTTGAGTTCGGTTAACCCGCTTGGGCACAAGGGCGCAATGAAGCTTTTTCAATGGTTGTTTTTTTTAGCACATTTTCAAAAAATTTTGTAAAAATGTGCCTATATAGCTTCACTCTGTCCGTCCGTCCGTCCGTCCGTCCGTCCGTATGTTTACAAAAACTTTTACACCGTTTGAAATAGAGTAAAGAAATTTTAACCATGGGTAGTTTTTGCAAAAAAAATAATTTCGTAGAAGAATTTTTTTCTGTAGCCTCACCTGACACGGGGCTACAGCCCCCCAAAGTTGGAAAAAGCCCTATATTTAAATGGTTATAACAAGAATCCTGTTAGATATATTTCCAATCTGAAAACGGCAAACGATAGCTGGTTTCATAAACTTTATAAATTTTTGACAGACAAATGTTTAGGGTTGCCATACGGTACTAAAATTTAACATTACACAAAACTCAATTTTTGCAAAATTTTTGACCACACATATCTTCTGAACTGTTCAAACTAGGGTCTTGAAATTTTGGGACAAGTTAGATAATCAAAAATTAATAGGAGTCGGTTAACAAAATTTTTTTTTCAAGCCCACTATTTAGGAGCTATAAGGGCTCGAAAATTGAAATTTTGCTATTTTTAAACACCTGTAACTTGAATACCTGTTCAAATTTTTTTTTAGTGATATACAAAATTCAAAGCTCTATAATTATATTTCAACATATGTCAAAGGTTTTTCTTAATTTTGAAGGGTTACGAAGCTACAGCCCCTGCAAATTCCAAAAAAGCCCTATATTTAAAATGATATAACATGAGTTCTGTTAGGTTTATTTTCAATCAAAAAACGGTATAAGAGAGCTGCTTTTATAGACTCAACAAAAATATGTCGATCAAATTTATAGGGTTGCCATACGGTACTAAAATTTACCATTATATAAAACTCAATTTTTGCAAAATTTTTGGTCCCACATATCTCCTAAACGGTTTAAGATAGGACCTTGAAATTTTGGGAGAAGTTAGGTCCTCAAAAGCTAGTAGGAGTCGGTTAACAAAATTTTTTTTCAAGCCCCCTGTTTAGAAGGTATAAGAGCTCGAAAATTGAAATTTTGCTATTTTTAAGCACCTGTAACTTGAATACCTGTCCAATTTTTTTTTTATTAATATACAAAATTTGAAGGTCCAACATTATATTTTAACATATGTTAAAGGCTTTTCTTAAATTTAAAACCGATTCCTTAAACTGAAGAAAGTGTCTCTCAGTTTTACTCATTTTTGCTTAGATAATAAAATTCTAAGTAAAATTCCAAATTTTGGTTTAATTCCTAGAAACTACAAAAGTGGAGAGGGAGTGGGGGGGGGGGGGGGTTAGATGAAGTTAGGTCCTTGAGAAATTTGGCAACCTTCCCCATAGAGGAGCTAATAGGGCTTAAAAATTAAAAATTTACTGTTTTTATAAGTAAGCAGTAACTTAGTCACTAACGTATATATTTCCTAAATTAAACGTTAATATTGAAGCTTCAACATTATATTCCGATAAAATACTTAGTATGAAACACTATATTATTTTGAAAATGTGCTTTTTTAAAAACCCTTGGTTTTTTATCATCACTTGTTTTTATTTTATTTTATTAATTTATTAGTTTAATTACTTTTAATATCAAATTTGTAATTCATAGTTGATTAAAAAACAAAATTTAATAAAAAAGATACAATTTTATTTTTTTTTTCTTATTATTCCCCTAGGGAATATAGGTCTTTCACATAGCCTCTCCAACTGTCTCTGTTTAGCGCTAACCTCATTAATTCGGACCATGTTTTCCCGATAGGTCACATTCTCTCTGGACTGATCTCCTCCAGGTTGTTCTTGGTCTTCCCATATTTTCCTACCCTGCGGGTTCCAATCTAGGGCTTTGTGCTACTGATGTTGTTGGCCGCCTTAGAATGTGACCAAACGACTTCCACTTCTGTTTTCTCATTTGGAACCATATCGGCTCTTGCCTCGTCATTACCCAGAGTTTTTCATTCGCCTAGGACAGAATATGCGACATATTATTCTTAGAGATTTATTCATGAAGAATGAAAACTTGTGATTTTTGTATGTTATTTCTTGATTCAAGCCATGTTTCGCTTCCATATAGCAGTATGGTTTTGACACATGCCTCGAAATTTCTTATTTTAGTTTCACGTGCTATGTGTGTTGATTTCCATACTGCACATAACCTTCCGGAAGCACTTCTAGGTTTTGCTATTCTGTGTTCTATGTCACTGTTTGCACCAACATCTTTTGTTATTATGCTTCCCAAGTATTCAAATTCTGCTACCTCTTCCATTGAGGTATTGTGTATGAGTAGTGGTACGTGGATTGTGTAGTTTATTCTTAAACATTTGGTCTTGTTTATGTTTATTTTCAAGCCTATTTTTTCAGCTTTTTCCGCTAATTTATTGATGGTGGTCTGCATTTCTTCTGCTAAATGGCTTAGTAGAACAATGTCATCCGTATGGCTCTGCAGTTTCTGTGAGAGTTGCCATCTGATTCCTTTACGTAGTGCTGTTGTCTAATGCAATTATCGAGAACTGTTATGAATAATGCCACTATTATAGGAGCAATAGTTTTTTTACTATTCTGGCATAAATTATTAGGGCTATAATCTTTGTTACACTGTTTAGCACTGCTATTCCTCTTCAGTTTCTACATTCTGTTAGGTCTCGTTTCTTGGGCAATTTTATAATTATTCCCATTTTCCATTTTTCTGGTATTGGTTTCATTGTTCTGGCAGATGTAATTTCCCCGGCTTTTAACAGTTCAGCTGAACTGCCACCAATTCCTTTAGCTTTGTTTGTCTTTAGCTTTGATTGGTATGCCATCAATTCCTTCAGCTTTGTTTGTCTTTAGCTGTCTTATGGACTCTGTTATTTCTCTCTTTTAACTCCATAAAAGCTGTAATTTGATCGCAAGACATAGCTAACCAAATTATCTTTATAATACTAAAAACATTTTCTAATTACACTATCTATTAAAAAATATTGCAAATTCTTACTAATTTATCTATTTAAAAATATTAAAAAACAAAAAAACTTGAAATAAATGAAAATATATTTATTCCAATTCAATTACAAAATGAAAAAATTTTAATTATTAAATTTTGTGTTAAAAAGCTAATCAAAGCATAATATATTTAATAATTCAAATTTTTTAAAATTGAAAAAAAAAGTCTAAATTTCGGGGACAAATAGGAAATAGGAAATATATTCTTTGGCTTCCAAAACTATACTCGTTCGGCCTCAAATCGATCAAAAGCTTCTAGAATCCGAACTCATTGACCAAACTCGATCATAACCAATTTCCATGATACTTGCATTACTAGTAACCTAGAGTTTAAAATTCATCAAAATATCGGCATTATTTTTTGAGTTATGGTGTTTTTAAGATATATGTTTGTTAGCCCTTGAACTTTTCAAAGGTTCCAGAACCTGCAACCATGGTACGATTTCGCCCATATGCAGTTCCCGTCATACTTTCAATACTAGTTAACCCTTGTACACAATTGGAACGTTCTATCTTAATTTTAAGTTTCTATTTTTATTAATTTCGATGATAAGCTTTTAAATCTTGGGGGGTCTAAGATGGGTACTGAACCACCACTCCAATTGATCCAAAATTAGAGGGACACGCAGAAAATAGTAAAGAACACCCATGTGCCAAATTTGAAACTTCCACATTTGTTTCAAGTTACTATCTTTATTAATTTCGAAAATATACTTTGAACTGAGGGGCTGGTCCCCACCCACTACTCCAATTGGGCTCAAATTTTAAGGAGACTAAGGAAATCGAAAGCGACATCCTGATACCAAATTTGGAGGTTCTATATTCATTGGTTTCGGAATTATGCTTGTTTGGCCCAAATTCGATCAAAAGTTCTAAGTTCCGAACCCATTGTCCAATCCTCACCGTACGCAATCGCCGCCGTAGTTTCATTACCAGTAACCTACAGCACAAATTTCATGAAGATAGCGTCATTAGTTGTTGAGTTATCGTGATTTTTTATATATATTCGTTAGCCCTGAAACCGATTAAAAGGTCCAGAATCCGAACCCTTGGACTGATTTCGCCTTTATGAAGTCCACGCTGTACTTTAAGTACTAGTTAAGGGTTGGTGGTCCTTGCTCTATTGAAGTGTCTTCTCTTATATTTGTTTGATGTTCTTCTGTGTGTCTGATTCTTGGATTCTTGAAAGTGCTCTCTCCATCTCATTAGCTGTTCTTGGGTGGATGTCAGTAGGATACCGTACCTACTTTTTATTGGCCTTTGTTGACGACAGCAGTTTTTATTTGAGAGTATATCTTTTTTTCATAAGAGTATTGTACACTGTTTAATCTGCTCTGCAGCCCGCTGAGCTTCAGCTGCCATATTGCTATCTTCTCTTGTCTCTTTTGGCCATCTTCTTAATTTTAATGCAGATTACTTTGTCTCGGTCTCTCATTTTGGTTTTATTATTTGTTAATAGCTGCTGTTTTATATTCTTTCTTTCCTGAATGGCTGCCCATGTCTCTTCCGATATCCACTTTTACCTTTCAGGGCTGGAGAAACTCAAGATTTCTTCACCGACTTGGCGATAAATGTTTTGAATTTGGTCTTCATTTATATTCTGTTGCCTGTTAAGTTCTTGTTGTATGTGTGATACAAATTCTTCTTTTCTATGATTTGATTTCAGTTTTTGAATACAAAGTCGTTTCTTACTAGAGTTTCCCATTAAGTTTAAGGCTGCTAATTTGATTCTTATATTGGCAGTTACCAGCATATGGTCACTCTGGGCATCTGCCCCTTTCCATGTTCTTACGTCTAGTATTGACTTAACCCATCTTCGGTTTATGCATATGTGGTCTATTTGGTTTTTTGTTATAGAATCAGGAGAAACCCATGTGTATTTATGTATTTATGTCTTATGCTTCACACGTTCCTTTTAGTCTTTCTCCATTATTGTTTCGTACAACCATACCATGCGCTCCTATTGTTGGTCAAGCCCTGTTACCACCAACTTTCGCATTGAATCTCCCATCAATATCAATATGTCTGATTTAGGAACGCAGCTCAGTGTTGCTGTTAGTTGCTCATAGAATTCATCCTAGGCTTCGTTTGTTGATGTCTCTTTGGGAGCGTAACACTGTATAATATATATCTTATTTATTCTCGAGTGGAATAGTGCGGTTATTATTCTATTCGATACCGGTTTCCCTGCTAACAGGGATTTCTTGAATATTTTCTCTATAATTATTTCCACACCATGATCTCCTGTTTGATTTCCCGAGTGTGTTGTTGTTTGAAGTAATTATTTCTCCGCAATCTCGCCATGTAATTTCACTCAACCCAAGAATCTTTATTCTAAATCTCTCAAATTCTTTCTCAATTTGCGCTAATCTACTTTGTTCTCTAATTGTTCTTACATTCCATTGTCCTATTCTTGTCCTAATTCGTGTGCCAATGGTCGTTACCATTCTTTCATCATTTATCCGAGGCTCTATGTTAGTTTCTGGAATCATTTTATTTTCACTGGGTAAGGGTGTGTAAGGGTTTTCACCTATCGGCCTGCAGACGGACGACGCCAATTTTTCCGCTAGTTGTTGTGAGAATTTTTACATATCCCTATCTCTGACGTTAAGATGTTTACTGAGTTATGGTCATGTCATCTGTCAATTGTGTCGGTTTCACAGGTGCACATGTAATACAGGAGTTTTAGTATTTGTTTATTAGGTTATAGAGTATTTCAGGAACATTATAGGTAAATTATTTATATTATTTGTTCTAAATTATTATTTATTTTTTTTTTTTTTTTTAGATATAAGATATAATATTATAAAGTATTTTTATGTTGCGATATATTTTATATTATGATCATTTTTACCCAGCCAGGATTCGAGCCCGAAACCACTCATTCCATCATAATGAGAAGCGGCGCCTTAACCACTCATGGCTGAATATAAAAAAGATACAATAATGTTTTACTATTAAAAAAAGAAAGAAAAAAATTTCATATTAAATTAAAATTAAACATTAAAATAACAATTTAAAAATTAAAAACCAAAGAAATTGAAAATTAACAATCCAAAATTAAAAATTAAAAATTGAAAATTAAAAATTTAAATTAAACATTTACAATGAATCAAAAATAAAAACAGGCTTCCAAAGATTACAAAACATTCAAAAACTTGTGTTTCGTGTATATTCACAACATTTCTACCTGAATCATACAAGCGATGATTCGTTCATTATGTCATTAGGGAGTCGATTAAAATATAAGGACCCCTTATACGTTATACAATTTTGTGCAAATGCACTAACTACCAACGAAATTTATCCTAATATTATTTGCATTTCTTAGCAAATGTGGTTGCGTATCTCCTCTACTTGACACTGTATTGGATAGATAATCTGGTGTTAATTTATTTTTCATTTTAAATATGTAGGCCATAACCATCAATGTAATTCTTTATTTTACATTCATCCATTTCAATGTTTCTAACATTCATGTAATTGACGTGAACCTATTACACTTGATAATTATTCTCATCGCTCGATTTTGCAATTTTTGGAGAACATCCAATTCATAGAGTGTACATAAATAAATATTTCTAGCACAGTATTCGAAGTGTGGTTTACTGTAACATTGTAAATGTTTATAGCACACGAGAAAGATATATTGTTTCGAATTCGGTACGAAACCGATTTTTTTCCCAATTTTTTTTGCAATATAATGAACATGTTTGTGGAATTTTAGTTTATTGTCAATGACAATACCTGGATATTTAATTTCTTCTACCACTTCAATGTTTTCGGTTTCAATATTAAGCATCTGATCTGGAAAATTTATTGACACAGATTTTGTTTTCCCCGTATTCAGTTTTAATTTATTCTGGTTTAACCAATTTTCAATATGTAATAAATCTTCTTGCAATAGTCTACGGCACACTTCATAATCGCTTCCTGATATAAATACTAATGTGTCATCAGCGAAGATTTTTATTTCGCTGTGCTTTAGTGCATTTGTAATATCACTGATATACACAATAAAAAGTGGGGTTCCAAGAACGGAGCCCTGCGGTACTCCTATATCAATTTGTTTCGATGTTGAAAGGTAACCATTGATTTTTATTTTTGCGTTTCGACTACTTAAGTAACTTTTAAACCAACCTAATGCAGTTTCTTGTACTCTATATTTATATAATTATTTCAGTAAAATATCCCTATCTACAGTTTCAAAGGCACGTTTAAGGTCCAGGAATACTGAAATAACTGCTTTTTTTTGCATTTCATTTTACCATTTTATAATTAACAAATTTAACGCCATCTCGCAGGAATAGTTATTTCGAAATCCTGATTGCTCTTTTACTAATAAGCCGTTATCCTCCAAAAAATTTCGTAACTGATCGCTCACTATTTTTATATAATTTTCTCTAGTAAAGATGGCATGTTAACATGAATATGCGTGAGCGTCTTTGTTTTATGGTTGATGTTGGAACAAAATATACTTTAATGAATATTTTTATTAATGAAAATAATATTTCTAATTAGATTTACTACCATGTTAATGTCATATTATTATTAGCATTTGTTTGTAATAATGTAAAAAAAATATTAAAGAACATAAACAAAAGACTACGTAGGTATATGTACATATTATGTGGAAATTATGGAAATTATCATAAGAATTACTACCATATAAAAATTTAATATTTTTATAGATAGATTAGCTAATACCCGGTGCGCGTTGCTGCGCCTTTCAATGGAGGTTTGATTGAAGTTGATGTTACTGCAAAAAGTTAACATAAAAATTACACACTGTAAATTTTAAAATGAATGAAAGCAATTTTTTTAAAACGATTTTTCTAGGATTATTCGAGTCATTTTGGAACTTTCTGTAATCAAAGCAGTACAAACTACTTTCCAAAATTTGATGTAATTTACTTCCAAACATTTTTTTTGACCAATCATAGGACCGACTCAACTCAACTATATTTTCAATCTAACAGATTCAACCCCATTTTCAAGTTGATTCACGCATATAAAATTTGAAGTCAACCGGTCAAATCATTTCTAATTTAGAGTTAATGAACGCAACAATCTATAAAAAGCCACTGTGTTAGTTAGCCACAGTGTTAACGGAACTCAACTTTCTGTTTGGGCAAAGCAGTATAGTAGATAGGCTATGTCACTCCGAGCACAAAAATCCCATGTATTTTAAAGGGGGCAAAATTCAGATATTTTCCAGTGTGGCCGTTGTAGCTAAACTTTGCGGTAAATGCTAATGTACTAAACTGCAAAGCTTTTTCCATTGTAAATTATACTACCATGAAATGAAAAAGCTTTTTCTAGAAAGATTACATATTCATACATACACTTTATCATAAGAGCAGTACAGAGAAAAAAATGCTAAAGAAATACTCCCATATAAACTAAATAACAACAAAAAGGAAAAAACAAAAAAAAATAAAAAAAAAAAAACAAAAAATTTTAAAATATAAATTAAACCTATGCAGATTTTTTTTACAGCTTTTTCTTGAACGATTTAATGTAAACTATTACATTTCGCATGTAGAGTAGATTTACTACATTAAAAACATTATTTGTAGCTTAAAAATGAATCAGAGTTTTACCAGAAATTATATATAAATCCTAGTTTTACTAATTAAGATCATTTATGAATTATGAAAAGAAAATTTATTGATGTATAATAATTGTATAGATATACATACATAGTTATATTAACTCAATATAGTGATATTATAAGTTTTTGATTTATGTTAATAAAGTTTTTGTGATAAGAAAATGTAATTATATTAGTTAAAAAAAAAAAAAAAAAAAAAAAAAAAAATAAATAAATAAGTGTACTAAATCTACCTACATTTTTCTACGTATCATAAACAATATAATTGCACTTTCAATTTGCCGCCGGCAAAACATACATTTTATATTTGTTAAAAAGAAAAAAACTATTGATTATAATGGATCATGTAGCTTTTTCAATCTCAAATTTTTTGATTATTTTTGTTTTTGCTTTAAACTTTTATCACGGTAGATGTAATACAAAATGCAGGAAATGTAATAAAAATTAAATAGATATTGATGCATAAGTGACTGTTACCTAAAATTGAAACGCATATTAATTAGAAATGTAAATATAATCGTATTTGTGAGCCTCTTATAAAATTTTTCATACAATATACTTAAGCTAAATGGTTTAAGCACTTAAAAAATACAGAAATAATCATAATATAAAACAGAAAAAAAAATATGTATAAAAGGTTTAACAAATTAATTCCTGCTCTTACGCATGCGCATTATATTCATTCTTAATACAGGCAACTAACTATTTCAAAACCACCTTTAACAAAATCTCTCTTCTCTATTTTTGCGCATACACATTGCATTGCACATTATTATTATCATGCACTTATTTTTGTATTTACAAACAATATACTACTTCGTATGTCAGATTTTTTCGTAATAAATAAAGAGAATGAACAAAAAAAATCATAAAATGTGAAACGTGTCTCCCTAAGTAAATGAATTGAATATGATTGTTAAAATACAATTTATGATATAAAATATAAAGCTTTTGGTATCTGAAAAATGAGATATATAGTTGTTTTAATAATTTACATTAAGAGCAAAATAAATGAGAAATAAAAATCCAAAATCAACTTTGTTATCGGTGCTGAGGTATCTATAATGATAAGCTGCAACTTATGTATTTAGTCTACCTTGTTTCTTCTATTTTAGATGCTCGAATATGTTCTGATTAAAACAAAAAAGAAAGGAAAGTAGAAATAAATATTGTACTAAATTTTGCTACTAAATTTTCTGATCGGCACAAAATAAATTATTGGAGAGCATTACTGAAAAATTGAAGTATGTAGATTTAATGATAGGAGTAGATTTAAAAATAATAGTAGAACGGAGTAGAATTTCAATAATTTTATAAAGACATTTTCTAGAGCTTTGAAAAAAAAAAAAACATATATATGTATATATGTACATTGTCTAGATTTCAAGAGATTTTAAATTTATTTGAATTAAACAAATTGCTAACCTTGTTTACATTGTTTTTTAAAGCTGAAAAATAAAAGTATGAAATGATATCCAGTGTTGCCACTTCAAAATTTTAATTTTGCATTGATACATGTAATTTCACAATTCTTGTTCTTCTTTATGTTTCTATATTGATACTCTCATTTCTGATCAAGTCATGTTAAAAAATAGAAAATCATGCAAGTCATGTTAGTAGTAAATAGTAATATATAGTTCAAAATAGTAATATGCAATGGCAGCATTGAAAAATACATAATTAACATAAAAAATTGAGAATGTGTGAATGAGAGAATAAACTGTTATTTATTTGATAAACTAACGGAAAAAAATTCAGTTCTCTTAGAACCTTAGTCGTGACAAGTGTTAAACGCATAAAAAAAAAAAATAATTAAATTTGATTGTGAAAATTTGAAAAATTAATTATAATCTTGTAAAAAAGGAAACTTAAAAAATAGTTCCATTATCTTATTAGCAAAAAAAAAATTTATCTATACCAAAAATTTGCTTATACAAATAAATCTACATATTAAAACAAAAAAACAAATCAAAACAATAATTAATATGGAAAACAGTGGCAGTGAAATTAATGTTAAAGATATGATTAAAGATGTTCAAAAAAATTTCGAAAAATATAAAGACGATGCGACTTTAATCGAAAATGGCATCTAAGAATGTTCCAGATATCTTCGAGTTTTGTGTGCCCAACTCAAAATCGCAAAAACTGTAGCTAAAAAACAGCATTTTGGGAATGCTATTCATGTTTTGCAAAGCTACAGAACTAAAATGAAATTATTAAGCCTAAGGGGAGGAAGACATAGCTCGTCAAAGTTATCTAATAATTTTGTTAAATGGGAAAATGTACAATCATGCTTCAAGGGACGCATGAGAACGGGAATTATCATTAACCTTAAACATAAAGAACCAGAAAGTTTTTTAAATGATTGTAAAAAGTTGTTTAAAACACGTATTAATAACGCACTCAAAAGAGATGACGCTATTAAAGTAAATGCAATTTTTTGTGCGGAGTTCATAAAAGCTAGTGGAAATGATGAAATATATGAAATAAAGTATTTGAACACCAAAAATGTACCTGTGTATAAAAACACTGACATCAATGCACTATTTTTAGAACATATTAGAGAAAAACTGCTTAAAAAATTGGAAGAATTCCAAGAAAAAGACAGTGGCTGGGCATTATCGGCTGTTCTTCATTTGGTTGTTAATATTAACAAATTTTCACCTATGTTGGGGTCATCTTATGTAGAACTTCCTTCAGAAATCAAGAAGAAAGAAGCTTGTATAAATGTAAAGAATAATGATAATGCTTGTTTTGCTTGGGCGATAACATCAGCGTTATATCCTGTAACTAAAAACCCGCAACGTGTAGGAAAATATCCAGACTACTCAACATTATTAAATTTTAGTGGAATTCAATTTCCTGTAAAACTTTGTCATATTCATAAATTTGAAAAACAAAACGAAGTTTCGGTAAATGTATATAGCCTCAAAAAATTGGGAAAAAATTATGTAGTTATTCCTAACTACTTAACTGAGAATAAAAAAACAAAGCATACTAATCTTTTAATGATACAAAACAAATATTATGATGAATATGACGAACAAGATGAATCCAATGAAGATGAGGAAATGTATGAACCCATTAAATATCATTATGTTTGGATTAAAAGTTTATCTCGCTTACTATCATCGCAACTAGCCAAAAACCGACATCAAAAATATTTTTGTGATAGATGCCTTCATTATTTCTGGACTGAAGAAAAGTTGAATACACATATGGAAGACTGTAAACTATACAATAGCTGCAGAATAGGATTACCAACGCAAAAGGAAAAAAATTTGCAATTTAAAAATTATAAAAATAAAATTAATGCTCCGTTTGTAATATACGCGGATTTGGAATGCTTATTAGAATCAACTGAAACAAAAAATAAGTATCAAATTCATAAACCTTGTAGTGTAGGATATTACGTTAAAAGCTCATATGACCCCAAGCTATCTTTTTATAAGAGCTATCGGGATGAAAACTGTATTGAATGGTTTACTAAAGAATTATTAAATTTTGCTGAGAATTTAACATCAACTATGCAAAACCGATGCAAAAATTGTTAAAGGATGAAAAAGCAATGTTCTTATCATCTGAAGTTTGTTATATTTGTGAAAAAGCGTTTGATGAAAATAATATTAAAGTCAGAGATCACTGTCATTTAACAGGAAAATATCGCGGTGCTGCACATAATAACTGTAACTTAAATTTCCAATACAACCATACAGTTCCCGTCGTATTCCATAATTTAAGTGGATATGATTCTCATTTCATAATAAAACAGTTAGCAACAGATATAGAGGGTAGAATAAATTTACTACCAGTCAATAAAGAAAAGTACATTTCATTTACAAAAATTTTAAATGATTATCCTATAAATTTCCGCTTTATTGATTCCTACAGATTCATGGCAGCCGGTTTAGATACTTTATCATCGTATTTGAATGATTTTCCTGTTTTGAAATCAGAGGTTAAATATTTAGAAACTAATCAAATAGCATTATTAACTCGAAAAGGAGTCTATCCTTACGATTACTTTGATTCTTCAGATAAATTTTTTGAAAGCTCATTACCTCCTATTGATAAGTTTTATAATAAATTAAATGAAAGTAATATTAGTGAAGAGGAATATACGCATGCAAAAAATGTGTGGGATCAGTTAGGCATAAAAAATTTAGGAGAATACTCCGATCTCTATTTAAAAACTGATGTCCTTCTTTTAGCAGACGTGTTTGAACAGTTTCGCTCGAGTTGCATCAAGACATATAAACTAGATCCAGCTCATTATTACACCCTACCGGGGTATACTTGGGATGCAATGCTACTTTACACTAGAATAAATTTAGAGCTTTTAACAGATATAGATATGTTGAGGTTTATTGAACGAGGCGTTCGCGGTGGTCTTAGCCAATGCTCAAAACGATATGCTAAAGCAAATAATAAATATTGTACAAACTATAACCCCTCTAAGCCATCAACATATTTAATATATGATGATATTAATAATCAATATGGTTGGGCAATGTCACAATTTCTTCCACATAGCAACTTTCAATGGGTCGATAATGTTAAAAACTTTAATGTTAATGATATAGATGCGAACTCATCAATTGGTTATATTTTGGAGGTTGACTTAGATTACCCAGATTATTTACATGACTCACATTCAGATCTACCATTTTGCGCTGAACATAAATCACCCCCCAATTCAAAACAGATAAAACTCATGGCTACTCTTTACAATAAAAAAAAATATGTAGTCCACTATCGAAATTTACAGCAAGCCTAAAACATGGGCTTAAATTAAATAAAATTCATAGAATATTAAAATTTAATCAATCAAATTGGCTAAAGTCATATATAGACTTAAATACTAAACAGCGCACATTATCAAAAAATGTATTTGAGAAAAACTTATACAAATTGATGAATAATGCTGTGTTTGGAAAAACTATGGAGAATGTAAGAAAACATAGCATAGTCAAGCTAGTTACTAAATGGTGTGGTCGATATGGAGCAGAATCGCTAATTTCCAAACCTGAGTTTAAAGGTTCAATTATTTTTAGTGAAAACTTATCTATAATAGAATTAAACAAAACAGAGATTTATTTCAACAAACCAATATATGTTGGAATGTGTATTCTTGAACTAGCGAAAACAACTATTTATAATTTCCATTATGATTACATGCTTCAAAAATTTAATTCCAATTGTTCTATATTATATACTGATACAGATTCTTTAATTTATGAGATAGTGTGTCCAGATATATATGAAGTAATAAAAAATGATTGTCACACATATAATGATACAAGTGATTATCCAAAAGATAATATTTGGGGAATACCTCAAGTAAATATAAAAGTAGTTGGTTTAATGAAAGATGAATTGAATTTGGAAATAATGACTGAGTTTGTAGGTTTAAGATCTAAAATGTATGCTATTCGTGTAGAGAATAAAGATAAAATTAAAAAGTCTAAAGGAATAAAAAAAAGTATAATTAAAAATAGAATAACTTTTGATGATTACGTCGAATGCTTGAATACGAGCAATGAAATATCAATAAAACAAAATTTAATACAATCCCAAAAACACGAAGTTAGTAGTATAATACAAACTAAACTTGCACTTAATTCAAATGATGATAAAAGATACGTTTCAAGAAACAATTATAAAACGCTACCTTGGGGTCATTTTAATATTATGGAATTAGATTAATGAAATATGTATATTATTATTATGAAATATGTATAATATTATTGCTTTTTAAATTTAATTTATTAGCACAAAATTTTTTTAAATTTATTAACTCTGTAACCCCTTTCATGGGTAAAATTTACCCGAACAAAATTTATTTTCGTCGCTATAGTGAATTCCGAGAAAAAATCCAAAAAAAAATTCCATGTAAATTATTGTGACATTGTTTAGTTTTACTGCGTATTTTGTTAAGATAGGTCGTTCAGCGAGAAAAGAGTTATGGTAGGTTTAGAAAATTTTTGGGTATTTTTTACCCATGATAGGGGCTTAAGTAAAAGTTTTTATCAAAATTTTTTTACTTTACTTTTTTTTAAAAGGCGCAAAAAAATCTTGATATAGAAGAAATTGACTGCTTTTGCGGGAAGATATAAATAAAGATTCTGACGAAGATTTATTTGACGAAGACAGTGATGAGGAAGAATATGAGCCCTTGATTGATGAAATTTTGAGAGATGACGAAGATGAAAATCAAGATTTATCAATAGAATTTAGGGATGTTGAAATATTGGAAGAGAATGAATGTTCTCTACTAGAAGAAGAAACATGTCCAACTCAAAGAAAAAAACCTATAAAGTATTTTTTGGGTAAAAATAAATATCGGTATAAATTGAACTATATCAATGTTTGGTTGTTTTTAAATGCTTTTTATTAAATTTTAAAGAACAGATGGAAAATGAATGCTCCTGAAAGACTAAGTTCAAGAGGAAGACCAATTCGCTCAAATATTGTACTGAAACTTCCAGGGTGTAAAGGTGAAGCAAAATATGTGAAAAAACCAATAGATGTGTTCAATATTTTTTTTACATCTGACATGTGTGACATAATTGTTAAACACACCAATGAACAAATTTCCCGAAAACTACTAAACAGAATTTCAAGTCCTTATGAAAAAAATGTGGATTGTGAAGAAATTCGAGCTTTTATTGGCTTGTTATTAATAATTGGGGTTTTAAAGCAAAACAAAGTTGACATAAAAGAATTATGGAACCCTACATTTGGAACAGGCGTTTATAGAGCTGCTATGTCACGAAATCGGTTTGAATTTATATGTCGTATGGTACGTTTTGATGACAAAGAAACTAGAGAACTACGTCGTAAAATCGATAAATTTGCAGCAATACGTGAGCTTTGGGATTGGCACTATAGACGAACAACAATTAAGCTTTAAAGGTAGATGCCAATTTATTTGCTATAATCCAAAAAAACCTGATAAATATGGAATTAAAATAATTTCTATGAACGACGCTCGTACTGGGTACATGATTAACGCAATTCCATATGTCGGTAAAGTTGACATACCTCCAAACGAGCCTGTACCTAGTTATTACGTAAAAAAGTTGTCCGAACCTGTACACCATACTAACAGAAATATAACAATGGATAATTGGTTCAGCTCGATACCATTAGCAAATTCTTTGTTATCAGATTTCAATTTAACAATGCTTGGAACTTTGAGAAAAAATAAAGGTGAAGTACCGCCAAACTTTGTTAATGTAAAGGAAGTGCCCAAAGCAATATTTGGTTTCAACGAAGAAAAAACACTTGTTTCCTGGACCGAAAAGAAAAACAAAACGGTTTTAATTCTTTCTACTATGCATCATAATGAAAATATGGATGAAGAAACAGGGAAACCTATACCAGTTGTTACTTACAACCAAACTAAAATTGGCACAGATTTATTTGATCAAAAATGTAAAAATTATAGCGTTTCTCGGAAAACATGTAGATGGCCAGTACGAGTTTTTTTCAGTATTGTAGACGGAATTGGTGTCAATGGTTACATTTTATTCAAATTGACAAACACAGATAATAAATTAGACAGACGCGAATTTTTAAAGCAAATTGGAATTTCCTTAATTGAACCTTATGCCCAAAAAAGATATCAAACCCCACAGTTACAAACAGGACTTAAAAACATTATGAAACTAGTTTTTTGTAATTTACACTTGGAAGAAGAATCGTGTGCTTCTGCAAATTTGGTTCTCAATAAACCAACAAGATGTGCCATATGTCCTACTAGGAAGGACAGAAAAACGAAAAATTTGTGTTTTAAGTGCAAAAAACCATTTTGCCAAGAACACAGAGCAATGATTTGCACTATGTGCAAAGAAAATTAATAATTTTAACTTTTTTGTTTTTATTTTTATTGAAAAAAATTTATTTTTATTGTACTGAATTTAAAGTTGTGATGTAAGGTTTGCCTTAAACATATTAATTATTTATGTTATTTTTATTAAACTTTAGTATGTAAGAAACAAAAAAAATGTTGAATTATGAACTTGCTTTATTTATTTATTAATTTTTTTATTTTTTGAAAAAAAATATTTTTATTAGGATGTAAAAATGAAGTGATATTGCATTTAATTAAATAAAATTATTAAAAAAAAATATTTGTATATTTTTCTTTCACAAATTAATTAGTAATAAATCATTAAAAAAGAAAAAAAAAAATCGAAAAATTTATTGCAAAATTTAGATAAAAAATAAGCAGTTAAAGCATCCAATATTATATGGGTAAAATTAACCCATGCTAGGGGTTAAAGTAAGAGAAAATATGCTGGGTGCTTAAGAGTTAATAATATTTCTAATAAACACTTTTGTTTTGGATTCGTTTTATTAACAGCTTTGTTTATTTTGTGAATCATAAATAAGTTTTTGATGCGATTTGATATTGTAGCAGATTTCTTAAATTATTATACATATAATATATTAAATTTGTTTAATGATTATACAAACTAATTGTTATACCTATAGTATTAATTTAATAAAATATACTATAAATTAAAAACAAACATTTTTCTTTTTGTTTTCAGGATTTTTTTTATTTCAGGTTTTCTGTTTTTTAGATTTTTGTTTGTTAAAGCAAGAGTGCTATAACTCCTATTTTCTTTCAGGTCATCAGATCATCGCAAAATTGTTAAAGCTGTTTCAGCTAAATAAAAATTATTTGAACATATTAACTCATATGTTTTTATTTTTTATTTTTATGTTTACTATAGGCAAAGATAATGAATATAATTAGATGTGCACTCTCATAAAAAATTTTTTTTTTAAAAAATAAAACCCTAATATGAGTCTAATATCATCATACATTCATACACTTTTAAAAATTAAAAAAGCTTTTAAGGGAGTTAAAACTAAAAATAACTCACGTGACGGTCGATTAAAAATAAAGGTTTTTTTGTTTTCATAGGACAACGATATTTTTTTTTTAAGAACATTGCGTTTTTTCAGGTGAAAACCTGTCTTTAATTTAACGTAATTTTGAATTTAACGGTCACGCGGTTAAAAGTTGAGGCTTATGACTCTAATATTATTCGCCGACTTTCTGTGTAAATGTAATTCATTTTCGGTTGTAACTCGCAGCTAAATCTAATTCAAAAGATTATAGGCGCCGACTTATGTATGTCTTTCTTTTTTTTGTTTAGTTCAAATATTCAATGAACAAGGAGATTTAAATTTTTTTAAAATTTTTTTTGTTTTTGTTTTTTCTTTATCTTAAAAAGTGAACGAAAAAAATGAGTTCTTTTCGAAATAAAACTACTGTATAAACCAAATGTATTCCTTTCATATTTTTAGTTTTAACTCTCTTAAAAGCTTTTTTAATCTTTAAAAGTGTATGAATGTATGATGATATTAGACTCATATTAGGGTTTTATTTTTTAAAAAAAAATTTTTTTATGAGAGTGCACATCTAATTATATTCATTATCTTTGCCTATAGTAAACATAAAAATAAAAAATAAAAACATATGAGTTAATATGTTCAAATAATTTTTATTTAGCTGAAACAGCTTTAACAATTTTGCGATGATCTGATGACCTGAAAGAAAATAGGAGTTATAGCACTCTTGCTTTAACAAACAAAAATCTAAAAAACAGAAAACCTGAAATAAAAAAAATCCTGAAAACAAAAAGAAAAATGTTTGTTTTTAATTTATAGTATATTTTATTAAATTAATACTATAGGTATAACAATTAGTTTGTATAATCATTAAACAAATTTAATATATTATATGTATAATAATTTAAGAAATCTGCTACAATATCAAATCGCATCAAAAACTTATTTATGATTCACAACATAAACAAAGCTGTTAATAAAACGAATCCAAAACAAAAGTGTTTATTAGAAATATTATTAATAAATTTAAAAAAATTTTGTGCTAATAAATTAAATTTAAAAAGCAATAATATTATACATATTTCATAATAATAATATACATATTTCATTAATCTAATTCCATAATATTAAAATGACCCCAAGGTAGCGTTTTATAATTGTTTCTTGAAACGTATCTTTTATCATCATTTGAATTAAGTGCAATTTTAGTTTGTATTATACTACTAACTTCGTGTTTTTGGGATTGTATTAAATTTTGTTTTATTGATATTTCATTGCTCGTATTCAAGCATTCGACGTAATCATCAAAAGTTATTCTATTTTTAATTATACTTTTTTTTATTCCTTTAGACTTTTTAATTTTATCTTTATTCTCTACACGAATAGCATACATTTTAGATCTTAAACCTACAAACTCAGTCATTATTTCCAAATTCAATTCATCTTTCATTAAACCAACTACTTTTATATTTACTTGAGGTATTCCCCAAATATTATCTTTTGGATAATCACTTGTATCATAATATGTGTGACAATCATTTTTTATTACTTCATATATATCTGGACACACTATCTCATAAATTAAAGAATCTGTATCAGTATATAATATAGAACAATTGGAATTAAATTTTTGAAGCATGTAATCATAATGGAAATTATAAATAGTTGTTTTCGCTAGTTCAAGAATACACATTCCAACATATATTGGTTTGTTAAAATAAATCTCTGTTTTGTTTAATTCTATTATAGATAAGTTTTCACTAAAAATAATTGAACCTTTAAACTCAGGTTTGGAAATTAGCGATTCTGCTCCATATCGACCACACCATTTAGTAACTAGCTTGACTATGCTATGTTTTCTTACATTCTCCATAGTTTTTCCAAACACAGCATTATTCATCAATTTGTATAAGTTTTTCTCAAATACATTTTTTGATAATGTGCGCTGTTTAGTATTTAAGTCTATATATGACTTTAGCCAATTTGATTGATTAAATTTTAATATTCTATGAATTTTATTTAATTTAAGCCCATGTTTTAGGCTTGCTGTAAATTTCGATAGTGGACTACATATTTTTTTTTATTGTAAAGAGTAGCCATGAGTTTTATCTGTTTTGAATTGGGGGGTGATTTATGTTCAGCGCAAAATGGTAGATCTGAATGTGAGTCATGTAAATAATCTGGGTAATCTAAGTCAACCTCCAAAATATAACCAATTGATGAGTTCGCATCTATATCATTAACATTAAAGTTTTTAACATTATCGACCCATTGAAAGTTGCTATGTGGAAGAAATTGTGACATTGCCCAACCATATTGATTATTAATATCATCATATATTAAATATGTTGATGGCTTAGAGGGGTTATAGTTTGTACAATATTTATTATTTGCTTTAGCATATCGTTTTGAGCATTGGCTAAGACCACCACGAACGCCTCGTTCAATAAACCTCAACATATCTATATCTGTTAAAAGCTCTAAATTTATTCTAGTGTAAAGTAGCATTGCATCCCAAGTATACCCCGGTAGGGTGTAATAATGAGCTGGATCTAGTTTATATGTCTTGATGCAACTCGAGCGAAACTGTTCAAACACGTCTGCTAAAAGAAGGACATCAGTTTTTAAATAGAGATCGGAGTATTCTCCTAAATTTTTTATGCCTAACTGATCCCACACATTTTTTGCATGCGTATATTCCTCTTCACTAATATTACTTTCATTTAATTTATTATAAAACTTATCAATAGGAGGTAATGAGCTTTCAAAAAATTTATCTGAAGAATCAAAGTAATCGTAAGGATAGACTCCTTTTCGAGTTAATAATGCTATTTGATTAGTTTCTAAATATTTAACCTCTGATTTCAAAACAGGAAAATCATTCAAATACGATGATAAAGTATCTAAACCGGCTGCCATGAATCTGTAGGAATCAATAAAGCGGAAATTTATAGGATAATCATTTAAAATTTTTGTAAATGAAATGTACTTTTCTTTATTGACTGGTAGTAAATTTATTCTACCCTCTATATCTGTTGCTAACTGTTTTATTATGAAATGAGAATCATATCCACTTAAATTATGGAATACGACGGGAACTGTATGGTTGTATTGGAAATTTAAGTTACAGTTATTATGTGCAGCACCGCGATATTTTCCTGTTAAATGACAGTGATCTCTGACTTTAATATTATTTTCATCAAACGCTTTTTCACAAATATAACAAACTTCAGATGATAAGAACATTGCTTTTTCATCCTTTAACAATTTTTGCATCGGTAAAGGGTTAAGAAATATCGATGTTAAATTCTCAGCAAAATTTAATAATTCTTTAGTAAACCATTCAATACAGTTTTCATCCCGATAGCTCTTATAAAAAGATAGCTTGGGGTCATATGAGCTTTTAACGTAATATCCTACACTACAAGGTTTATGAATTTGATACTTATTTTTTGTTTCAGTTGATTCTAATAAGCATTCCAAATCCGCGTATATTACAAACGGAGCATTAATTTTATTTTTATAATTTTTAAATTGCAAATTTTTTTCCTTTTGCGTTGGTAATCCTATTCTGCAGCTATTGTATAGTTTACAGTCTTCCATATGTGTATTCAACTTTTCTTCAGTCCAGAAATAATGAAGGCATCTATCACAAAAATATTTTTGATGTCGGTTTTTGGCTAGTTGCGATGATAGTAAGCGAGATAAACTTTTAATCCAAACATAATGATATTTAATGGGTTCATACATTTCCTCATCTTCATTGGATTCATCTTGTTCGTCATATTCATCATAATATTTGTTTTGTATCATTAAAAGATTAGTATGCTTTGTTTTTTTATTCTCAGTTAAGTAGTTAGGAATAACTACATAATTTTTTCCCAATTTTTTGAGGCCATATACATTTACCGAAACTTCGTTTTGTTTTTCAAATTTATGAATATGACAAAGTTTTACAGGAAATTGAATTCCACTAAAATTTAATAATGTTGAGTAGTCTGGATATTTTCCTACACGTTGCGGGTTTTTAGTTACAGGATATAACGCTGATGTTATCGCCCAAGCAAAACAAGCATTATCATTATTCTTTACATTTATACAAGCTTCTTTCTTCTTGATTTCTGAAGGAAGTTCTACATAAGATGACCCCAACATAGGTGAAAATTTGTTAATATTAACAACCAAATGAAGAACAGCCGATAATGCCCAGCCACTGTCTTTTTCTTGGAATTTTTCCAATTTTTTAAGCAGTTTTTCTCTAATATGTTCTAAAAATAGTGCATTGATGTCAGTGTTTTTATACACAGGTACATTTTTGGTGTTCAAATACTTTATTTCATATATTTCATCATTTCCACTAGCTTTTATGAACTCCGCACAAAAAATTGCATTTACTTTAATAGCGTCATCTCTTTTGAGTGCGTTATTAATACGTGTTTTAAACAACTTTTTACAATCATTTAAAAAACTTTCTGGTTCTTTATGTTTAAGGTTAATGATAATTCCCGTTCCCATGCGTCCCTTGAAGCATGATTGTACATTTTCCCATTTAACAAAATTATTAGATAACTTTGACGAGCTATGTCTTCCTCCCCTTAGGCTTAATAATTTCATTTTAGTTCTGTAGCTTTGCAAAACATGAATAGCATTCCCAAAATGCTGTTTTTTAGCTACAGTTTTTGCGATTTTGAGTTGGGCACACAAAACTCGAAGATATCTGGAACATTCTTAGATGCCATTTTCGATTAAAGTCGCATCGTCTTTATATTTTTCGAAATTTTTTTGAACATCTTTAATCATATCTTTAACATTAATTTCACTGCCACTGTTTTCCATATTAATTATTGTTTTGATTTGTTTTTTTGTTTTAATATGTAGATTTATTTGTATAAGCAAATTTTTGGTATAGATAAATTTTTTTTTTGCTAATAAGATAATGGAACTATTTTTTAAGTTTCCTTTTTTACAAGATTATAATTAATTTTTCAAATTTTCACAATCAAATTTAATTATTTTTTTTTTTTATGCGTTCAACACTTGTCACGACTAAGGTTCTAAGAGAACTGAATTTTTTTCCGTTAGTTTATCAAATAAATAACAGTTTATTCTCTCATTCACACATTCTCAATTTTTTATGTTAATTATGTATTTTTCAATGCTGCCATTGCATATTACTATTTTGAACTATATATTACTATTTACTACTAACATGACTTGCATGATTTTCTATTTTTTAACATGACTTGATCAGAAATGAGAGTATCAATATAGAAACATAAAGAAGAACAAGAATTGTGAAATTACATGTATCAATGCAAAATTAAAATTTTGAAGTGGCAACACTGGATATCATTTCATACTTTTATTTTTCAGCTTTAAAAAACAATGTTAACAAGGTTAGCAATTTGTTTAATTCAAATAAATTTAAAATCTCTTGAAATCTAGACAATGTACATATATACATTATCGCACTATGCATTCTAGTATATTGTAAGTGTACTTACGATATAATAGAATGATTTGACCATTTGAAAGATAATTACAAGGGCCATCTTCTGTCAAAATTTCATATCAATACGATATGTCCTTCAAAAGTTATGACAAAAAAATGATATACAATATTCAGTTAATTTTCAAAATCTCCATTCTTTTTTATTATAAGTATACTTACAATATATTAGAACGTATATTTCTAACTCTACTCAATTGTATGTACATTTACGATATAAATGATCGGAAATACTTCAATCACATAGTTCTGTATGTATACTTACGATACAATATGACTGATTATACCCGTATGACTATATAGTCCAAGGGTATAATAAATTTGCCATTACGTTTGTGACGCAGAGAAGGAGGGGGGGTAGATATAGACTCAAGTGTATGGATCGGATCAGAATCGAAAAATAAATCGATTTAGCTATGTATGTCCGTCCGTCCGTCCGTCCGTCCGTCCGTCCGTCCGTCCGTCTGTCCGTCCGTCCGTCCGTCCGTCATCACGATAACTCAAAAAGTAAAGGAGCTAGGGTTATGAAATTTTCACAAATTCGTTTTTAAGCAAAAAACGGAATCGAGTTTGAAATTCAGCCATTTTGGTCCACGGGTTCGAGTACATGCCATACAACTTCTAATTTTATATGAGCATTACTCTATACCTATGAAAGCTGCGTGTCTGAAATTTTGCCAAAAGTAGTTTAGTATAATGGCCAAAGTTACTGCAAAATTTGGTTGGTCTACAGCAGAGGGTTCGAGTAGCTGCCATACAACTCCTTCTTTTATATGAGCTTTACACTACACCTGATGAAGCTGGGTGTCTGAAATTTTGCAAAAAATAGTTTAGTGTAATGGCCAAAGTTACTGCAAAATTTAGTTGGTCTACTGCTGAGGGTTCGAGTACCTGCCATACAACTTCTAATTTTATATGAGCATTACTCTATACCTATGGAAGCTGCGTGTCTGAAATTTTGCCAAAAATAGTTTAGTGTAATGACCAAAGTTACTGCAAAATTTGGTTGGTCTACTGCAAAGGGTTCGAGTAGCTGCTATACAACTCCTTCTTTTATATGAGCATTACTCTACACCTAATAAAGCTGAATGTTTGAAATTTTGCCAAAAGTAATTAACCGGATAATATAATGTATATGTTACGGTCATACGGGTATCCCAGAGTTGACACAGTCTACTCTACTACACTCTTCCTCGTTTTTTTTTTTTTTTTGCTATTGTATGTGTATGTTACAATATTTTATCTCGTAGCAAAACTTCAAATTCAATGTTGTATGTGATACTTACAATAAGTACGTTTGGATAATTTAACAAAAAATAGATAACGGTTTCTTATATCATTATTGATCATATTTTTTGTAAAAAGTGCATTATTTTAACTTTTTTATAATAGTTAAATAGAAGTAAAAAAATTAAGTGATATAATAATTTATTAAAAATAATGTATCGTGGAATTTTAATGGTGAATGAAGTTTTAAAAAAAAAGGTAAATTTTACATAATTATTATTTATATTATAAGTCAGAAATTTCTTTACTTACAACTAAATTTGTTTTATAGAAAATTTAATTTCTGCAAGAAAGAAACTTGAATACAATATTGTGTTGCAAAAAGAACCAAGTGATAATTCAAATCAAGAAAATAATAGTGCTAATGATTCCTTAATTTTAACAAAACCATCAACTTCTGGATTTCAACAGCTAAATACAGGTATGTAGGTATATTATATAATTTAAATGCTATGAGTGGAAGTTATACATCTATTTGTATTTTTAATTATTAAATAAATTTTAGAAGATGTACCTGCCGAGCACGATCAACTTTCGTTATCATCTAGTTCTTGTAAGTTTTTTTTTTATAAACAAATTAATTTCAAAATTTTATTTCAATCTGAATTGGTTTTTTTACATTTAACTTTTAAGTTGAAGACTTTACTGTTAGTGGAAGTGATTATCAACCGTTATCACACTCTAGCTCTAGCGACATAAGCACACCTACAGGAAGTCCGTTCACGCCCAAAATAAGAAAATCAACGCTTTATGAAAATGATAATACACAATTGGAAAAAGAAAATTCACCTAAACAAAAAACAAGAAAACGTATTAAAAACCCTAAAACTTGGAAAAAAAATATAAATAAAATTGCGAGAATCCGCGGATTAAGTTACAGCTCAAGTATAACCTGCAAAACCGTTCCTGCAAAAGAAATGAAGCAGTCATGTTTTTTTCACTGCAGGCAAAAATGTTTTGAGCGAATTAGTGAAGCAGATAGAAATCAGAATTTTTCTAAGTTTTATAGTTTAGAAAACAACATCCTGCAGTGGAAATATATTCTGAATCATGTGGAAAAACATGATAAAAAACTGACTAAAATTGTGTCAGGTAACAGTCGCCGCTCATGTACAAATGTATACTTTTTATCATCTTTCAATAACGATAACATTGTTAAAGTGAAAGTATGCAATAAAATGTTCTTGAACACACTGAGTATAAGTAGTCAAATGGTAGAGACTGCATTTACTAAATTAATGCCTGAGAGTGGAAATATTCTAGGAGATAAACGAGGTAAACACATAAGGGAAGTATCTGAAATAGATAAAAAACGAAAACAAAACGTTAAAGACCACATAAACTCATTTGCGCCAATTGAGTCTCACTACTTGCGCATGCAAACAACACGACAATATATCGATAATGATTTAAGCATTGCAAAGATGCACAGACTCTACGAAGTATCGTGTAAGGAACGTAACGATACCGGGAATGTTGTAATTTTAAGGCAATATCGAGATGTCTTTAACAACTGTTTTAATATAGGGTTCTATATTCCCAAAAAGGATCAATGTAATGCATGTAGTAAATATAATAATATGACGCAAGAAGAAAAATCGAATAATGAAGATGAATACAATATGCATATATTTTCTAAGAAGAAAGCCCGTATTTTAAAAGATGAAAATAAAGCAAGAGCTATTTAAGATGACACCGTTATAATTGCGACGTTTGATTTTCAAAAAATCTTAAACATTCCATGTGAAAAGACTAGCGTATTTTATTATAAAAGAAAGTTCTGCATTTTTAATTTCACTATTTTCGAAATTGCTAGTCTCCAAGGTTTTGTTTCGTATGGGACGAAACCATTGCAAAAGAGGCGCAAACGAAGTTTCAAGTTGCCTATATCAATATATAGAAAAAACTCAGCAGGGTATAAAATATTTTAATTTTTACTCTGATAACTGCCCAGGGCAAAACAAGAATAAGTGTTTATTTGTCTTTTACGCATGGGTTTCAAAAATGTTAGACATTGATATTAAACATGTATTTCTTGAAAAAGGTCACACTCAAAATGAGGGTGATAATACGCACTCTTTAATAGAGAAAGATAAAAAACATAGAAAACTTTACGTGCCTTCTCAATTGTATTCCTGTATTCGAAATTGTAAAATAACTGACCCACGCTATGATGTCACTGAAATGACGAAAAATAATTTTTTAAACTTTTCAAGTTTTATAAATATGGTACAAGTAGACAAAAACGATGAAAATGTTAAAGTGAAATGGAATAATATAAGAATTATAAAGACTGATAAAAATTATCCGAATAAGTTGTTGTATAAGTATTCATTTGAATCAGAAAGATTTTCTTCGATCATTTTATATAATCAAACTATAGATAGTCGTAGAAGACGTAAAAAAAAACTAGAAATGCCTAATGAAAAGCCACCTGTTTTATATAAAGAGCCTTTAAATATCTCTTCAGAAAAATATAAAGATTTGTTGGAACTTGCAAATTATTTACCGGCAAGTTATCGGAGCTTTTATAAAAATTTGCCTCACACGAACGAAACTCCAAAGGAAACTGAAGATTTTGAAGAAGCTTCAGAGCAGAATATAAGTTGAAAATTACTTCTTTCAAGAATTTCTTTATTGTTTTTATAATATATTACATTTTTTCTTTTATGAATTCGTTTATTTTTTTTATTTATAACATATTAAAATCAATAAAAATCAATAATAAAACGTTTTTGGATGGGTTTGTTAATATTTTAATTTCTATTCAATACCTATTGTAAGTATCTTATAAGTAGTAAAAAAGTTAGCACCTCCAAACTTAATTATTGTAAGTAGTACTTACAACATAAAATACAAAAAAATGTCCGCCTGTTAATATTGTAAGTATACTTACCACATTCAATTTAGTACATTTTTTTTAAATTATAATGATAAGTTAACATACAATATGAGAATTTTTAAATTGTCCGCTCTATTATATAATTTTTATAAATATCTCGTTTGGACAAACTTATTCTAATTTAGTGAATAATATTATTTAATAAGAGTCGAAAACTCTATCATTTGCCATAAAAAGCAAACTTCTATCATGTATACAAGAGACAAACGAAGCTTTAAAAGTTTTGAAATTTTTAAATAGCTCTACTGAAAACTTCAATTTTCTACTTATCATATACTAGAATGGACAGTGCGATATATATGTTTTTTTTTTTTCAAAGCTCTAGAAAATGTCTTTATAAAATTATTGAAATTCTACTCCGTTCTACTATTATTTTTAAATCTACTCCTATCATTAAATCTACATACCTCAATTTTTCAGTAATGCTCTCCAATAATTTATTTTGTGCCGATCAGAAAATTTAGTAGCAAAATTTAGTACAATATTTATTTCTACTTTCCTTTCTTTTTTGTTTGAATCAGAACATATTCGAGCATCTAAAATAGAAGAAACAAGGTAGACTAAATACATAAGTTGCAGCTTATCATTATAGATACCTCAGCACCGATAACAAAGTTGATTTTGGATTTTTATTTCTCATTTATTTTGCTCTTAATGTAAATTATTAAAACAACTATATATCTCATTTTTCAGATACCAAAAGCTTTATATTTTATATCATAAATTGTATTTTAACAATCATATTCAATTCATTTACTTAGGGAGACACGTTTCACATTTTATGATTTTTTTTGTTCATTCTCTTTATTTATTACGCAAAAATTTGACATACAAAGTAGTATATTGTTTGTAAATACAAAAATAAGTGCATGATAATAATAATGTGCAATGCAATGTGTATGCGCAAAAATAGAGAAGAGAGATTTTGTTAAAGGTGGTTTTGAAATAGTTAGTTGCCTGTATTAAGAATGAATATAATGCGCATGCGTAAGAGCAGGAATTAATTTGTTAAACCTTTTATACATATTTTTTTTTCTGTTTTATATTATGATTATTTCTGTATTTTTTAAGTGCTTAAACCATTTAGCTTAAGTATATTGTATGAAAAATTTTATAAGAGGCTCACAAATACGATTATAATATTTACATTTCTAATTAATATGCGTTTCAATTTTAGGTAACAGTCACTTATGCATCAATATCTATTTAATTTTTATTACATTTCCTGCATTTTGTATTACATCTACCGTGATAAAAGTTTAAAGCAAAAACAAAAATAATCAAAAAATTTGAGATTGAAAAAGCTACATGATCCATTATAATCAATAGTTTTTTTCTTTTTAACAAATATAAAATGTATGTTTTGCCGGCGGCAAATTGAAAGCGCAATTATATTGTTTATGATACGTAGAAAAATGTAGAGTAGATTTAGTACACTTATTTATTTATTTTTTTTTTTTTTTTTTTTTTTTTTTTAACTAATATAATTACATTTTCTTATCACAAAAACTTTATTAACATAAATCAAAAACTTATAATAGCACTATATTGAGTTAATATAACTATGTATGTATATCTATACAATTATTATACATCAATAAATTTTCTTTTCATAATTCATAAATGATCTTAATTAGTAAAACTAGGATTTATATATAATTTCTGGTAAAACTCTGATTCATTTTTAAGCTACAAATAATGTTTTTAATGTAGTAAATCTACTCTACATGCGAAATGTAATAGTTTACATTAAATCGTTCAAGAAAAAGCTGTAAAAAAAATCTGCATAGGTTTAATTTATATTTTAAAATTTTTTGTTTTTTTTTTTTTATTTTTTTTTGTTTTTTCCTTTTTGTTGTTATTTAGTTTATATGGGAGTTTTTTTTAGCATTTTTTTCTCTGTACTGCTCTTATGATAAAGTGTATGTATGGATATGTAATCTTTCTAGAAAAAGCTTTTTCATTTCATGGTAGTATAATTTACAATGGAAAAAGCTTTGCAGTTTAGTACATTAGCATTTACCGCAAAGTTTAGCTACAACGGCCACACTGGAAAATATCTGAATTTTGCCCCCTTTAAAATACATGGGATTTTTGTGCTCGGAGTGACATAACCTATCTGCTCAGTATTGCGAAAATTTTTTTTTTGCCAATCGTCGGGCTGGCATGGGTTAACCAATTCCAAGTCTGTTAAAAGAGTCAACTCAATTCCCATAGGGGAGCACATATACAAAATTTGAAGCAAATTGGTCGAACAGTTTCTAATTTATAGTAAAGTATTGAAAAAAATAATAACAAGTAAAGAAACAATCAGTCAACCGACTCAGAAAAACCCACACCTATTTGGTTCAAATTTAAGAACATATCCATAGGTCGATTTAACACCATAAAAGCTGTTATTAATTTGATCGTAAGACATAGCTAACCAAATTAACTTTATAATACTAAAAGCATTTTCTAATTACACTATCTATTAAAAAATATTACAAATTCTTACTAATTTATCTATTTAAAAATTATAAAAAACAAAAAAACTTGAAATAAATGAAAATATATTTATTCCAATTCAATTACAAAATGAAAAAATTTAAATTATTAAATTTTGTGATAAAAAGCTAGTATATTTGATAATTAAAATTTTTCAAAATTGCAATTATTTTAAATTGCTAGTTTATGTACATATTAGAAAAGCTTATAAACGCAAAATATGCAATAAATGTATTTCTAAAATACAATTACAAATTTAGACCTTTTCATATAATTCATTTAAATATAAAAATAAATTTTACATAAATGCAGCAAGTACCTATGAACATAGCTGAACCACTACAATTAAGTCTAAATTTCGGGAACACATATGAAATAGGAAATATATTCTTTTGCTTCGAAATTATACTCGTTCGGTCTCAAACCGATCAAAAGCTCAAAGATCAAAAGCTTCTAGAATCCGAACTCATTGACCAAATTCGACCAGAACCAATTCCAATGGTACTTTTATTACTAGTAACTTAGAGTTTAAATTTCATCAAAATAGCGGCATTATTTTTTGAGTTATGGTGTTTTTAAGATATATCTTTGTTAGCCCTTGACCTTTTCAAGGGTTCCAGAACCCAAAATTATGGTACGATTTCGCCCATATGCAGTTCCCGTCATATTTTCAATACTAGTTAACCCCTGTACACAATTGGAACGTTCTATCTTAATTTGAAGTTACTAGTTTTATTAATTTTGATGATAAACTTTTACACATTGGGTCTAAGAAAGGTACAAAATTATTAATTTCGAAAATATGCTTTAAGGTCCTTGGAATTGAGTGGCTGGTCCACACCCACTACTCCAATTGGGCTCAAATTTCAAGGACACCAAGGAAATCGAAAGCGACACGCTGAAACGAAATTTGGAGGTTCTATCTTCATTGGTTTCGGAATTATGCTAGTTTGGCCTGAATTCGATCAAAAAGTTCTAAGTTCCGAACCCATTGTCCAATCCTCACCGTACGCAATCGCCACCGTAGTTTCATTACCAATAACCTACAGCACAAATTTCATGAAGATAGCGTCATTAGTTGTTGAGTTATCGTGATTATTTATATATGTTCGTTAGCCCTGAAACCGATTAAAAGGTCCAGAATCCAAACCGTGGGGCTGATTTCGCCCTTATGCAGTCCACGCTAAACTTTAAGCACTAGTTAACCCTTGTACACAATTTGAACGTTCTATCTTAATTTTAAGTTACTATTTTTAATAATTTCGATTATAAGCTTTTAAAATTTAAGAAATCTAAGAGGGATACTGAACCACCACTCCAATTGATCCCAAATTAGGGGGACACGCAAGGGATAGTAAAGAACACCTTTGTGCCAAATTTGAAGCTTCTACATTTTTTTAAGTTGTTATTTTTTTAATTTTAAAGATATGCTTTAAGGTCTTCGGAAATGTATGGCTGGTCCCCGACCCACTACTCCAATGGGGCCCAAATTTCAAAGACATTAAGGAAATAGGAAGGGACACCCTGATACAAAATTTGGAGGTTCGATCTTCTTTGGTTTCGGAATTATGCTCGTTTGGCCTAAATTCGATCAATAAGTTCAGTAGGTTCCGAACCCATGGTCCAATCCCGAACTTACGCAATCCCCGAAGTAGTTTAATTACTAGTAACCTTCAGCACAAATTTGTTGTTATTGTGATTTTTTATATATGATCGTTAGCCTTTTGACCGATTAAAAGGTCCAGAATCCGAACCAAAGGGCCGATTTGGCCCATGTGCAATCCCCGCAGTACTTTCAGTCCTAGTAACCTACAGTTAAATTTCATCAAGATAGCTCCATTGTTTTTTGAGTTATCGTGCGTACGGACGGACGGACATGGCTATATCGACTCAGGTGTTCACGCTGATCACAAATATATATACTTTTTCATATCTAGCTCGCTTCCTTTAGGTGGTTACAAACACCATACCAAAGTTAATATACCCTTTTACCTATTCTATAGGTGTAGGGTATAAAAATTTATCAGTCATTTGTTTTTGTTTACTTTATACTTTGAAGCATAATCTGCGTAATAAAAATGCAACGGTTGTGAAATGATTTTGTATTAATATGGAATATATTCATATGTATATATATATATTATAGATAATAAATAAGATAATAATCTTATATGAATAAGCGAGTGGGAATTTTTTTTTTTGTATATGGAAATGAAAACAAAAAATATTTAAGTGAATAGTTTTTATTAATGACATTAATATTTCGAATTAGATTTTCATCCATGTTATTGTTACATTATTATGAGCATATGTATGTATATGTATGCAGAAATATTATAAAAGACCATAAACAAAGAACTAGGTATTTACAAACATACATATTATGTTCAATGTTATTTTATATGAGCATTACTCTCAACCTAATGAAGCTGGGTGTCTGAAATTTTGCCAAAAATTGTTTGATGTAATGGCCAAAGTTACAGCGAAATTTGGTTGGTCTACTGCAGAGCATTGTAGTAGCTGCCATACAACTCCTTTTTTTATATGAGTATTCCACTATACTTAATAAAGCTGTAAGTTTTAAATTTTGTCAAAAGTAATTAACCGGATGATATAATGTATATGTTACGGTCATACGGGTATCCCAGAGTTGACAGAGTCTACTCTACTATACTCGTCTTCGTTTATTTTAATAATTTCTTTATTTTTATCGTTTCCTCATAATTTTCACCTTTAATAGCTGCAGGACCATTTTGATGTCGAGCCGAAACAGTTTACCGATTGACTTAAAATTTTGCACAAATCTTCCTGTTCGCAAACGGAATTAGTTGAATAAAGTTGGTGGGAATGAGTTAACCCATTTCGGCCTGGCGGGCATCCAAAAAATTTTGTATTCCAGATTTGTGTCCAATTTTACAGGGTGGTTTTAAAGTGGAAAAGGGAGGCTGACACAAATTTTTGTTGAGTTCGGTTAACCAGTTTCACGAGGGTGCGTTAAAGCTTTTTTTAATATTTTTCATGTCGAGCCGAAAGCGTTTGATTGACTTGAAACTTTGCACTAATCGTAAACGGAATTATTTGATTATTACTCATCGCAAAAGGAATTATTTGTATAAAGTTGGTTGAAACATTTTTTTTTTTGTTTTTAAGCGCTAACTGTTCAACTGTTAGGTTAATAAGCCTGTCTATACCATAGATATATGCTGGGACAAGTGTCATAATATATTCGTGTTATTAGAATTGGTCTTATTGAATTCCACATACAATTTAAACATGAGATAAACATGAGTACTAGGCCTTATAAAATGTAGAAACGTCTAAGATTTTCAATATTTACAATTCTATTTTTTGTTAATATTGTAATATTTTGTATTTGAGTTATATGGTATTCTATATCTGCGAGTTATATTATTCAATCAAATTATTTTTTTATATTTTGCTTTATATTTTTATATGAATGTATTTTTCTTAAAGATATATAATTATAATTAATTATTGATCATGCCATTAATTTGAAACCAATGGCGAATGGTAGTTGAGTCAAGTCGAAAACCAGAGAAATTTTCACTAGAATTCGAACCCGGGCCTTTCCGCATGAAAGGTCGGCAATCAACCACTGTGCCACCCAGATATTAACCCTTATATATTAATCCAGCTTCCAAAACAGTTTTTGTTTCCGATTTGTGTCCAAATTCACAGGTTGATTTTGCAATCCAAAAGAGAGGCAGTAAAAAATTTTATTTAAGTTCGATTAACCCATTTTCCATGACAAAGCCATGAAGTTTTCAAAGCCATGATGTTTGGTATTAACGCAAGTTAACCTTTATTAAAAAAGCTCAATTAAAATCACATTTTCATAATTATATAGGTTTTTAATGAGTATTTTATCGTTTATTTTTATAAAAATATATATATATATGTATATATATTTTTATAATATACTAGCTAATGCCCGGTGCGCGTTGCTGCGCCTCTCAAAGGAGGTTTAATTAAAGTTGATGTTCCTACAAAAAGTTAACACAAAAATGACACACGGTTTACCCATGTAAATTTTAAAATGTATGAAAGCAATCTTTTTAAAACAATTTTTCTATGATTCTATGAAAACGATTTACTTATTTTTTGAAACTTTCTGTAATTCAAAGAAGTTAAAACTACTTTCTAAAATTTGACGTAATTTACTTCCAAAAAATTTTTTTTGACCAATCGTAGGACCGACTGTTAACAGACTCCACTCCATTTTCAACTTGCTTCAAACATATAAAATTTGAGGTCAACCGGTGCCCCATTGCCCCAACTACACTTTCTCTTTGGGCAAAGCAGTATTGCGCAAAATTGGACGTAATTTGCTTCCAAATCTTTTTTTTGTCAATCGTCGGGCCGGCATGGGTTAACCAATTGCAAGTCTGTTAAAAGAGTTAATTTCATTCTCAAAACGGAACACATATACAAAATTTGATGAAAATCGGTTAAACCGTTTTTAATTTAGAGTTAAGTATTGAAAAAACCTATAAAAAGCTGTTGGGGCCAATGGGTTAATGCAACACAATAAAATTTTTTTGTAGGCTTTTTTTTTAGCCAAAGCAGAATTTCATAAAATCAGACAAAATTTGGACCCAAAATTTTTTTTTGACCAACCAGCGGCCCGACATGGGTTAACAAATTCCAAAACTGTTAATAGTGTCAACTCAATTCTCAAGGAGCATCACGTATACAAAATTTGAAGTCAATTAGTCATCCCAGTTTCGAATTTAGAGTAAAGTATTGAAAAAACCTATAAAAAGCTGTTGGGGCCAATGGGTTAATGCAACTCAATAAAATTTTTTTGTAGGCTTTTTTTTTAGCCAAAGCAGAATTTCATAAAATCGGACAAAATTTGGACCCAAAATTTTTTTTTGACCAACCAGCGGCCCGACATGGGTTAACAAATTCCAAAACTGTTAATAGTGTCAACTCAATTCTCAAGGAGCATCACGTATACAAAATTTGAAGTCAATTAGTCATCCCAGTTTCGAATTTAGAGTAAAGTATTGAAAAAACCTATAAAAAGCTGTTGGGGCCAATGGGTTAATGCAACTCAATAAAATTTTTTTGTAGGCTTTTTTTTTAGCCAAAGCAGAATTTCATAAAATCGGACAAAATTTGGACCCAAAATTTTTTTTTGACCAACCAGCGGCCCGACATGGGTTAACAAATTCCAAAACTGTTAATAGTGTCAACTCCATTCTCAAGGAGCATCACGTATACAAAATTTGAAGTCAATTGGTCAAACCGTTTCGAATTTAGAATAAATCTTAAAAACACCATAACTTAAAAAATAATGCCGCTATTTTGATGAAATTTAAACTATAGGTTACTAGTAATGAAAGTACCATGGGAATTGGTTGTGGTCGAGTTTTATTTCGAAGCCAAAGAATATATTTCCTATTTCCTATGTGCCCCCGAAATCTAGACTTAATTGTAGTGGTTCAGCTATGTTCAAAGGTACTTGCTGCATTTATGTAAAATTTATTTTTATATTTAAATGAATTGTATGAAAAGGTGTAAATTTGTAATTGTATTTTAGAAATACATTTATTGCATGTTTTGCGTTTATAAGCTTTTCTATTTGGTATATAAACTAACCATTTAAAATAATTGCAATTTTGAAAAATTTGGATTATTAAATATATTATGCTTTGATTATCTTTTCATCACAAAATTCAATAATTAGAATTTTTTCAGTTTTGTTATTGAATTGATATAAATACATTTTCATTTGTTTCAAGTTTTTTTTTGATTTTTAATATTTTTAAATAGATAAATTAGTAACAATTTGTAATATTGTTGAACGGATAAAGTAATTAGAAAATGTTTTTAGTATTATAAAGTTAATTTGGTTGGCTATGTCTTACGATCAAATTAATAACAGCTTTTATGGTGTTAAAATGACTATGGATATGTCCTTAAATTTGAACCAAATAGGTGTAGGGTATTTCTGAGTCGGTTGACTGATTGTTTCTTTACTTGCTTTTTTTAACTAATAAGGTTTAACTTTAGAAAAAATTTGAATTAAAAGAAGACCGAAAAAAAAATTTAACAAAAAAAATTATTTTGTAAAGAAATTACTTAAAAACCCTTAAATCGAGAAGATAAGGACTACATAGGCGATCAATATAATTTGCATTCTTCAATAATCTAACATGAAAGTATTTACAAACCTAAGAAATTTGAATTTTATATAGCTATAATAGCATGCATTAACGAAATAATATAAATCATACATCACACACTGCAATCAATCATATTTCTTATTACATATTTCTTATTTGGTATGGTGTTTGTAGCCACCTAAAGGAAGCTAGCTAGACATGAAAAAATTTTTGGTTAACGTGTCCTGATTCGACTTAGCCTATCCATGTCCGTCCTTCGGTAGGCAGGACAGCTCAAAACATAATGGAACTATCTTGATGAAATTTTAACTGTAGGTTTTTAATACTGCAAGTACGGCAAGTATGTTCGTTAGCCCTTAAGCCGATCAAAAGTTCCAGAACCCGAACCCATGGCCGATTTCGCTCATATGCAGTCACCGCCGTACTTTCATTACTAGTCAACTCTTGTGTTGTACTAAACTGGAAGGTTCTATCTTTATTCTAAGTTACCATTTTTATAAATTTTTATGATTATCTTTTAAACCTTGGGAGCTCTAAGAGATAGGTACCTTGATCATCACCCCAATTGAGCCCAAATTTTGGGGACACGCATGAAATAGTAAAGATCACCCTTGTATCAAAATTTAGGCTCCTCTTCTATCCAATTTTCCTTCTAACTCCTTAGCCCTAAAGCCAAGCTTACATATCTGTTTTTTAGCTATGTATAAAGGAATTCATTTTCCTAGAGTTTGGCCAGCGTGTAAAAAAAAAAAAACACAAGCTTCAGGAGGTCTCGCTGATCATAAATATATATATTTTTCCAAACACCGTACCAAAGTCAATATACCCTTTTACCTATTCCATGTTATCTGTGACACTGATTTTCATTAAACTGAAAATTATTCGAAAGAAATATTAATTTGTGATAATGTATAGTAGTACATCCGTGTGCTCCAAATTCGCGCTATTGTAGTATAATATTGTATAATATTACTCGAAAAATTATTATTCTTTTCCTATACGTAATAAAAACTATCGCAACAATTTTGTCAACAATTCGAGCGATTGTTGCGCTTAAAATTCGCTTGAAAAAAAAGTTAAATTTGTGGTTTTTTTCAAATCTAAAAACCTTATTAAGTTATTTTATTTTTGTTTGGTATTCCTATGAATTAAAAAGAGCAATAATTTGGTACAAGAAAAGCAAAAAAGTTAAAAAATTAAAGAATTAAATTCTGGAATTTACGAATTTCTAAAAAATCATCACCCATTAAAAAAGGTTGACCTCCAAAAAATTTATTTCCATTTTCTTACATAATAATATTCCGAAACAACTTATTAATTTATTTTGTTTTAAAAGATATTATGTAAATTTTTTCCACCTTGTAATAAAGTAGAAACGATAACGCTACATTAAGCGTGTTATTAATATTTTCGTGATTTCAATACGCGTTTCATTAATGGAAATATCCTCATAAAAGTCCCCGAGAAAATTATTTTATAAGAAGTAAGTATTTAAATATTCGAACATTCCAAAGTAAAAGTAAAGTACGCATTTAAATTCATTCAACTGCAAATGAAACTAAATAACTGTCACAATTAAAATTAACTTTGTCGACTGCATTTAAACAATCAACTATTAATTTTCATTAGTTGTAAATATTATTTTATGATTGCAAATATTAAAATGATTTTTGCACCTGAAACATTTTATAAAAGCAGTTGTTAATGCTTTGCTGACCCCACATATACTTTTCAAAACTTCGGTAGGAGGCTTGAAATGCAATAAATTATTAGCACAAAGTTCTTTTTGGTTCAATTGAAAAAATGCTGGTTTTGTAATATTGAAGATTATTTATGATTAGCTCTTTATTTACTTTTCTAAAGCAAATCCAATAACGTTTAGATAAATGAAAATCAAGTCGAATTATTTTATGCGTTTGGTAATGCGTTCATATTCAAATATATAGAAAGTAGTTTCTATTGAAACAATATACCATTCAAAAATGGATAAATTTCATCGTACCAAATCAACACATCCTACATTCTCATTTACATTTCTTTAATAATACTAAGAATGGGTACGTACTACGTACCTATTAATAGGAACGTAATAAGTACCATTGTGCTTTTTACAATATGAATAAATATTATATTTTATACATCATATAGGTTCTATTTTTTTCTTGCCTTTTTTTAATGATTGTTCTTATTTTGTTTTTAGAAAGGGTTTTTTTGGCATTTATTATTTATGCTTTACAAGCATTTTTATATATGTAAAAACTACGGTTTGCCAGCGAGATTTTTGCTACTAGACTATTTATTTTTTAAATTTTGCAAAGAGATAATGTGCTAAGTTCCGTACTTGTATAATATTAAAATGCATATGTTTTAAAAGTTAATTAAAATTTATTGATTCGATATTTCAAATTTTTCCTGCTTTAGAAAAAAATACATATTGAGAGGACAACTAAATGGAGCCAATTAAAAAATTATAAAATGGGCAAAGAAATTTATAGAACGTAGGAACATAAAATATTAAAGCTAGAAATATTAATATGTAAAAATAAAGAAAGAAAAGAATAAAGTTAATTTTAGAAGCGAGCCAACTGGACAATGATCATTATAATTTCTCTATCGTATAACCTATCTACGTTCTGAAAATCGTACAAAACGGTTCTGAAATATTTTGTTTATATATTTTTCTAAGTTTAAATTTTTTAGTGATAAGAAAAAGATGTTTGTATTTTGGACATGAGGTTCTTTTAACAAATAAATGCAATTACAAAAGAAACCTTTGCTATGTAAAACTAAAAATAACTTTATTACTTATAATAATAATGATTCGATGTTTAAAATGTTAAATAAAATTGTTAAAAACCTAAATAAAATACAAATAAATTAAGAAAGATAATTTTTTATATTTTTGCAAACATATTTTTATCGTAGCATACTTTGTTTGTGTTACAATTTTGTTTACACCCACTACATCATATTATATTATTTCAAAAGTCAAGCCCGCTTTTTTATTTAAATAAAAACAACAACAACAATGTGCAGTAACTATGCAAAACTATATTCGAATTCCCGATATCACAAAAAATGTTTTTTTATTAAAATTGCTCCTCCGTTTGTAACGCATCGATCGATCTAGACGAGCTAGATATAGTGTCCAGGGTGCGTATCGACTCAGAATCGAAAAATAAGCCGATCTAGCTATGTGTGTCTGTCCGTATGTGTGTCATCACGATAACTAAAAAACTAATTATACGAAATTATCATGAAATGAAATTATCCATGAAATTATATGAATTTTATTTTTTTTTTGGTTTGTTGTTTTTTTTTTTTTGTAGATAACCAATCTTTTGAGTTACGATTTCATACGATTTAAATGATGCGTAAAATTTAAAAAAAAAAATTATAGATTTGGACCTTGTACTTTGGGATTTATGGATGATAATCATTGTGAATGTGATGATATTTTTCCATCATGATGATCATTATATGAATCTGATTATATAATGTTTATTTTTCTTAGGAGTAATATATTCGTGAATTAAAAATTAAGTAAAAGAGACTGAATTCAAAAATTAAAGCTAGAGTTTTGAAATTCACACAAAACATTTTTTGGACATTTTTGAGGTTCCTTATTATTTTTGGTTAAAACCAGACCAAGGATTCAGGGAGCTGCCATACAACTTATTTAAACCAATATGAATTTCTTCAAAAGTAATTATACTACGAGGATGAAAATTACACAAGGTTAGTTTTATAATAAATCAAGCACTTATGTGAAGTTTCAAATTGTAACGGCTTCATTTTCGGGGGATACAAAGTTGGCAATTCGTTAACTGTGAATCTAATGAAGCTATGAGGTTAAAATTAAAACTGTGCAGGTAAAGTAATAGGGCAAGTTAACTGGCAAAGTAAGACATCACTCGGACCAACTTTTAATGTGGGCAATTTTTTTTTTTTTTAAGCAATAGTCTTCCTCGTTTTTTTAGCACATTTTCAAAAAATTTTGTAAAAATGTGCCTATATAGTTTCACTCTGTCCGTCCGTCTGTCCGTCCGTTTACAAAAACTTTTACATCGTTTGAAATAGAGAAAAGAAATTTTAACCACGAGTAGGTATTACAAAAAAATAATTTCGTAGAAGAATTTTTTTCTGTAGCCCCACACGTTACGGAGCTGCAGCCCCCCAAAGTTGGAAAGAGCCCAATATTCAAATTGTTATAACAAGAGTTCTATTAGGTGTATTTCCAATCTGAAAACGGCACAAGATAGCTGGTTTTATAAACTTTATAAATTTTAAAAAAGGTAACTGTTTAGGGTTGCTATACGGTACTAAAATTTACCATTATGCAAACTCAATTTTTGCAAAATTTTTGGCTACCCATATCTTCTAAACGTTCCAAGCTAGAGTCTTGAAATTTTGGGAATAGTTAGATCCTCAGAAACTAGTGGAAGTCGGTTAACAAAATTTTTTTGCCACGTCCCCTGTTTAGCAGCTATAAGGGCTCGAAAATTTAAATTATGCTATTTATAAACATCTGCAACTTGAACAACTGTTAAAATTTTGTTTTTGAGATTTACAAAATTGAAAGCTCTTTAATTATATTTCAACATGTGTCAAAAGTTTTTCCTAATTTTAAAGGGTGACGAATCTATAGCCTCCGCTAATTCCAAAAAAGTCCTATATTTAAATTGCTATAATAAGAGTTCTGTTCGCTATGTTTTCAATCTAAAACCGGTAAAAGAGAGCTGCTTTCTTAGGCTTTACAAAAATACATCACTAAAATGTACAGGGTTGCCATACGGTACTAAAATTTACCATTATGCAAAACTCAATTTTTACAAAATTTTTGGCCCCACATATCTTCTAAACGGTTTAAGCTAGGGTATTGAAATTTTAGCAGAAGTTAAATCCTTAGAAATTAGTAGGAGTCGTTTAACAAAATTTTTTTGTCACGTCCCCTGTTTAGCAACCATAAGGGCTCGAAAATTAAAATGTTGTTATTTTTAAACACCTGTAACTGAATACCTGTTCAAATTTTTTTTTGTTGATATACAAAAATTTGATGGTCCAACATTATACTTTAACATATGTTAAAAGATTTTCTTAAATTTAAAAACGGTTCTTTAAATTGAAGAAAGTGTCTTTCAGTTTTAACCATTTTTGTTTATATAGTAAAATTCTAAGTAAAATTCCAAATTTTGGTAGAATTCACAATTTAACTCCTTGAACCTAAAAAAGTTGTGGGAAGGGGAGTAGTGAGTGATTAGATCCTTGAGAAATTGGTTAACCTTCCCCATAGAAGGGCTATTAGAACTTTAAAATAAAAAATTTACTGTTTTTATAAGTAAGCAGTAACTTAGTCACCAACGTATATATTTCCTTAATGAAACGTTAATACTGAAGCTTCAACATTATATTCCGATTAAATACTCAGTATGAAACACTATATTATTTTAAAAATGTGCTTTTTTAAAAACCCTTGGTTTTTTTCATCACTTGTTTAAATTCTATTTCACTTCTTCTTTTAAATATTCTAATAAAAACAAAAACACAAAGAAAACACAATTTTAAGAAGATTTTAACCACCTTGTTCATTGAACATTTGAACTAAATAAAAATAAAATAATAATATAGGTAAGTATTATTAATTTAATTGAGTTGCGAGTCACAACCGGAAATAAATTACATTTATACAGAAAGTCGGCACCAATAATATAATACTGGAATCATAAGCCACAACGCTGAACCACGTGACCGTTTTATGTTAAATTTATCACGACTTCTTATCTGAAAAAAACGCAATATTTAATTATTTAATTTATATGAAAACAAAAAAAAACCTTTCTTTTAGTTGTTGTTTGATTAAAATTGGTTCAATAGTTGGCCCTGAAAAGAGACTTTTTTATTTGTATGGGAAAAATAAGCCGATTAAATATCATGATGTATAGGTTTATATGATTTGATGGTATTTAGTGTAAACTAAAAACTTTAATCCTTTGATTAGGTTTTTGTCACAAAATTTAAGAATTAAAATTTTTAACAAGTAAAGAAACAGTCAGTCGCAACCGACTTAGAAATACCCTACACCTATTTGGTTCAAATTTAATGGGAAGTTAATAAGTCATTTTAAAACCATAAAAGATTTGATTAGTTTGATCTTAAGACGCTAACCAAATTAACTTTATAGTACTAAAAACTATTTTCTAATTACCTTATCTATTTAAAAATATTAAAAAACAAAAAAACTTGAAATAAATGAAAATATATTTATCTCGATTCAATTACAAAAGTTAAAAAATTTGAATTCTTAAATTTTGTGATAAAAAACTAATCAAAGCATAATTATTATTAATATATTTGTCTAGAATGAGGTGTAACAAATGCATTCAATTAAATGTGTTTTCTTGGATGAGTTCACTTATAAAAAAAAAAAATATTAATGTTTTGTTGGATGTGTTTTATTTTAGAAAATAAAATATCCAAAATTATCATAAGCAGGCCAAAAAATATTTTATTTATTTTTAATAAAAAAAAAAATTTTTTGATGAAATAAAATTTATTTATTAGTATATGAATAAATTCATTTCAGCTTTAAAAATCACAGATGATTTTCTGGAAATTTTTATTAAATAGTAAAACATTTTGTAAATAAAAATTAAGAAGACTATGCTTCACATGAATATTTGTGTAGGAAGTCTTAATAATTCGCTTTTTTTTTTAAAAAAATTAAAATCTTTTACTAATTTATTTAATTTAAGCATGTACGCACTTAAATAAAAAAAAGATATTAATTAAAATTAAAAAAAAATTAGACGAAGAAGAGATTTGAACTAACGACCCCAACATTTTATAAAATACGAAACATAAAAAAAGTAGACTAACTAACTTATTTTATATAACTTAGTTTTTAAGATACTTCAAGAAATTATATGAGTCATTTCTTTATTTTCTGTGCATCTATTACTCAAATCGAAGCATAATATGCGTTATACAAAATGTGACGGTTGCAATTTTATTTGAGATACTTTTAACATAATGTACATAATGAAATTAGAAATAGTTCGTAATTAGAAAAAGTTCTTCTTTCAATTGACCATCCGTCATTGTGTGACGGGCCAACAGCTAGTATATTTAATAATTCAAATTTTTCAAATCGATCAAAAGTTTCTATAACCCGAACTCATTGACCAAACTCGACCAGAACCAATTCTCATAATACTTTCATTACTAGTAACCTACAGTTTAAATTTCTTCAAAATAGCGGCATCATTTTTTGAGTTATGCTATTTTTAAGATATATGTTTGTTAGCCGTTGAACTTTGCAAAGGTTCCAGAACCCGAAACCATGGTACGATTTCGCCCATATGCAGTCCGCGCTGTATTTTAAATACTAGTGAACCCTTGTACACAATTGGAACGTTCTATCTTAATTTTAAGTTACTGTTTTTAATAATTTCGATTATAAGCTTTTAAACCTTGGTAGGTCTAAGAGGGGTTCTGAACCACCACTCCCATTGATCCCAATTTAGGGGTCCACACAAATAGGAAAGAATATCCTTCTGCCAAATTTGAAGCTTCTATATTTGTTTCAAGTTGCTAACTTTATTAATTTTATAGATATGCTTTAAGGTCTTCGGAAATGTGGGGCTGGTCCCCGACTCACTACTCCAAAAATCAAGTCCAAAAATCAAGGACACTAAACAAATAAGAATGGACACCTTGATACCAAAATTGGAGGTTCTATCTTCATTGGTTTCCGAATTATGCTCGTTTGGCCTAAATTTGATCAAAAAGTTCTAGGTTCCGAACCCATGGTCGAATCTCCCAGTATGCCTACATGACCCTTACCGACCCAGTATACCTACTTTATTCTTTATTCTTAATGAAACAAAATCAAGACTATCATAACAATTTTTAATTACAGCAAGTAGTAAATCAAAAAGTAGTAGAAAGCGTAAAAGGCATTCCGAATTCTGTACAAAGGTTAACTAGTATTAAAGGTATGGCGGTAACTACACATTGTCGAAATCGGGGCATGGTTTCGGCATCAATCCAATTACAAAAGTGAAAAAATTTGATTCATTAAATTTTGTGATAAAAAGCTAATCAAAGCATAATATATTTAATAATTCAATTTTTTCAAAATTGCAATTATTTTAGAATGTTAGTTTATTTACCTATTAGAAAAGCTTATAAACGCAAAATATGCAATAAATGTATTTCTAAAATATAATTACAAATTTATAACTTTTCATATAATTCATTTAAATATAAAAATAAATTTTACATAAATGCAGCAAGTACCTTTGAATATAGCTTAAGTATTGTACACAATGTCTTAATTATATATCACCTTTGGTAATAATTCAATTAAATATATGATATGATTAACATTAAAAAAAAAGGAATTTATCCGTTTATTAAAAAAATATTTTGTTTTTAATTTATAAAATATTATACAAAATATATTTTATGGTAAAATTCTTAACCTTTCAAAAATATAAAAGTGTTAAATATAAACGGAAATAGGAAAGAACCCTCGTGTATCAAATTTAAAGTTTCTATCTTCTTGAATTTCGAAAATAAGTTTTTTAGTTTTGGAATTTCTTAGGAGGCATCTGAACCAATACTACAGTTAGACATAAGAAATAGGAAATATATACTTTGGCTTCGAAATTATACTCGTTTGGCCTTAGATCGATCAAAAGCTTCTAGAATCCGAACTCATTGTCCGAACTCGAACAGAACCATGGTACTTTCATTATTAGTAACCTAGAGTTTAAATTTCACCAAAATGGCGGCATTATTTTTTGAGTTATACTGCTTTTAAGATATATTTTCGTTAGCCTTTCAACTTTTAAAGGTTCCAGAACCCGAAACCATGGTACGATTTCGCCCATATGCAGTCCCCGTTATACTTTCAATACTAGTTAACCTTGTATACAATTGGAAAGTTCTATCTTAATTTTAAGTTAATATTTTTATTAATTTCGATGTTGCTTTTAAACCTTAGGGGATGTAAGAGGGGTACTGAACCACCACTCTGATTGATCCAAAATTAGGAGAACGCGCAGGAAATAGTAAAGGGCACTCATGTACCAAATTTGAAACTTCAATATTTGTTTGAAGTTACTATTTTTATTAATTTCGAAAATATGCTTTAAGGTCTTTGGAACTGTGTGGCTGGTCCCCAACCCACTACTTTAATTGGTGGCAAATTTCAAGGACACTAAGGAAATAGAAAGTGACACCATGATACCAAGTTTGAAGGTTCTATCTTCATTGGTTTCGGAATTATGCTCGTTTGGCCTAAATTCGATCAAAAAGTTCTAAGTTCCGAACCCGTTGCTCATTACCCACCGTACGCAACCACCGCCGTAGTTTCATTACCAGTACCCTACACCACAAATTTTATGAAGATAGCGTTGTTAGTTGTTGAGTTATCGTAATTTTTTGTATATGTTCGTTAGCCCTTAGACTGATTAAAAGGTCCAAAATCCGAACCCTTGGGGTGATTTCGCCCATATGCAGTCCGCGCTGTACTTTAAATACCAGTTAACCCTTGTACACAAGTGGAACGTTATTTATTAATTTTAAGTTACTATTTTTAGTAATTTCATTTATAAGCTTTTAAACCTTGGGAGGTCTAAGAGGGGTACTGAATCACCACTCCAATCGATCCCAAATTAGGGGACAAACAAGAAATAGTAAAGAACACCCTTGTGCCACATTTAAAGCTTCCAAATATTTTTTCAAGCTGCTATCTTTATTAATTTTATAGATATGCTTTAAGGTCTTCAGAAATGTGTGGCTGGTCCCCGACCCACTACTCCAATGGGGCCCAAATTTCAAGTGCACTAAGGAAAAAGAAAGAGACATCCTGATACCAAATTTGGAGGTTCTATCTTAAAGGGTTTCGAAATTACGCTCGTTTGGCCTTAATTCGATCAAAAAGTTCTAAGTTCCGAACCCATTGTACATTACCCACCGTACGCAATCACCGCCCTAGTTTCATTACCAGTACCCTACAACACAAATTTTATGAAGGTAGCGTCATTAGTTGTTGAGTTATCGAGATTATTTATATATGTTCGTTAGCCCTTCATCATCATCATCAGTAGCGGTACAGTCCTGTGTGGACCTTGGCTTCCTTTGAAATTCTTCTCCAGATATCTCTATCTCTCACAGCATCTCTCCAATTTCTGGCTTCGATTGTGTTTAAGTCTTCATTCACATCGTCCAACCATCTTTTCCGTGGTAGCCCTCTAGCCCTTGTACCACTCAGTTGCCCATTTAATAATTTTTTTTGCATACGGTTGTCGTCCATTCTTTGTACATGGCCTATCCATCTAATTCTTTGCGATTTTATAAATTTCACAATGTCCGCATTATTAATTATATCATTCAGTTCTGCATTTGTTCTAATTCTATAATTATTTTCGTCTATTCTGATAGATCCATAGATTTTTCTCAATATTTTTCTTTCAAATATTCTTAAGGCGTTTTCATCTTGCATCTTCATAGTCCAGCTTTCTAAACCATATGTCACAACAGGCCTTATAATAGATTTATATATTGTCATTTTCGCCTTCCTTGATAAGATTGTTGATCTTAACATTTTTGCATTAGCAAAATAACATTTGTATCCTGCTTGTATTTTTTCTTGAATGTAGGTGCTCGTTAGGTTATTGCTACTTATCTGGGCACCCAAGTAACAAAATTGCTTCACCCCTTCAAAATTATAGTCTCCTATTTGGAAATTTTGCCGGCTTCTACGTGTTTCCCTTATGGACATTGCCATGAATTAGTTTTATTTTCATTGATTTTAAGTCCTACTTTTTCAGCGTTCTCTTCTAAGATAATGAAATTCTCTCTCAAATCATCTTCTCTTTTAGCAATCAGGGCTATGTCATCAGCGTATGCATTTATTTCTATCGATTTTGTCAAGATAGTTTTGTTTTTCTCGACACGTTCCATCACCGATTCCAATGTCATATTAAAAAGCAGCGTTGATAACGAGTCTCCTTGTCTTACTCCACTATTTATTATAAATTCTTCCGAGGTTTTATTATTTATACTGACTTTGGCTTTAGTATTTCTTAAGCTAAGTTGTACAAGTCTTATTAATTTATGTGGTACCCTAAATTTTTCTAATGCTTCGAAAATAGTGCTTCTATTTATTTTCTCAAATGCTTGCATGAAATCAATAAATATCATGTATAAATCTGTCTTGAATTCGTAGAATTTTTCCATAGCTTGTCTTACTGCAAATATAGAATCACAGGTTGAACGATTTGGTCGAAAGCCCATTGGTACTCCCCTAGTCTTTCTTCTGTATATACATTGAGCCTTGCATGTAACATATTTAAAAATATCTTGAAGGCTACATTGAGTAGCGTTATTGGTCTATAGTTTTTACATGCTAATTTGTCGCCCTTCTTATAAACAGGGTGTTCGTTAGCCCTTAGACCGATTAAAAGGTCCAGAATGCGAACCTATGGGCCGATTTCGCCCATTTGCAATTCCCGCCGTACTTTCAGCTCTAGTAACCTACAGTTAAAATTTCATTAAAATAGCTTCTTTATTTTTTGAGTTATCATGTCTACGTACGGACGGACGGACGGACATGGCTATATCGACTCAGGAGGTCACGCTGATCACAAATATATATACTTTTCCATATCTAGCTCGCTTCCTTTAGGTGGTTTCAAACACCATACCAAAGTGAATATACTTCTTTACCTATTCTATAGGTGTAGGGTATAAAAAGTGAACATAATAAAAATTCCTAGTATATGTACCTATTAGTAAAGCTTAAAAATGCAAAATCTGCTATAAATTCATTTCTAAAATCCAATGACAAATTTAAAATTTTTCATATAATTCATTTAAATATAAAATTTAACTTTACATACATGCAGCAAGTACCTTTGAACACAATTTAAGTATCGCATACAATTGTTTAATTATATATTACCTATGAGTTTAATTCTATAAAATATATAATATAATAAAAATTTAAAAAATTAAATCTTTATTCATTTATTAAAAAAATAGTTCAGTTTTTAATTTATCAAATATAATACACAATATTTTTTATATTAAAATATAATGAACTTCTTAGCCTTTTAAAAATATAAAAGTATTCAATAAGAAAGCAAAAGGTAAACAACACTCGTGTTCTAAATTTCAGATTTCTATCTTTATTAATTTTAAAAATATTCGTGCTAAATCTTTGTGAGAGTGTGCGAGGCAGCTCAACCACGACTCTAATTAATCCCCTTTGTTAGGAACGTAATGGAAACAAACAGAACTCCGTGTATCAAACTTAATGTTTCTATCTTTATTAATTTTGGTATATGTTTTAAGGTCTTGGGAGTAAATTGGTCAGGGACACAAAGAAAATAAGAATATTCATCTGCGCCCCAAATTTTAAGGTTCTAACTTCTTTGGTTTCGAAATTAGCCTCGTTTGGCCTCAACTCGATCAGAAGCTTCTAGAATCTATCCATTGTCTGATCTCGAACATAAGCAATCCCTTCGATACGTTCATTACAATAACTAATAGTTTAAATTTCATCAAAATAGTGTCATTAGTTTTTGAGTTAGTCCAAGGGCTAAGGAATATATATTCAAAAACTAATAGTTCCAGAATCGGAGCATATGCAATCCCCGCCGTACTTTCAGTATTAATAACCTACAATTAAAATTTCATCAAGATAGCTGCATTAGTTTTAGCGTTATCGTATTTGTTGGATATATGTTCCTAAACCCTTGAAATGATCGAAAATTTCAAAACCCGAACCCATGGTTCAATTTCGTTTATATCAGTCACTGCCGTACTTTTGGTACCCATTGAAAATAACTAAAAATAACTCAATCCGTGATTATTATTTTGATACACTGACTTTTCAGACACATCTAGAGAAACCATTTTGCCTTAAATAATCTTGTCGCCAAAAGCTACTTAAGTCATAACGGTACAATTCTCAAGAGAGTCAATTCCAACCGTATTTTAAAAATATTTTTCTTACAATTTTATGAATTTCTTAAATTTTTATTTATTTATATTTTTTTTATTTCGTTTTACAAACGAAACAAGGTCGTTACAAAAAAGTTTCTTAAAATTATTACTTATATTAAAGACTTATTACTTATACAAAAATTATAAAAAACAATGAAAACCTAAGCAAAATAACAAAAAAAAACATTCATAAAAAAAAAGAAAATATTAATTTGATACACAAATTGTGTACATACATCTGTATAAATATTAATTTTTTTAGCATTTTGAAAGTAATATATCAATTAATTTAAGTAAACAACAGTTTTTCAAATATTAGAAGGCTAGAGTCCAGTTATTTCGGAGTATATGTTCACCTTACTTCAAAAAATCCAGCCGTGTTGGCATTAAACGAAACTCAGGTTTTTCAAATCAGGATGCGGTTAAGTTCAGTATTCCTGGTTACGAAATTGAAACGTTTTTTAGTCCCCATAGAGATATTGCTCTTTATATTCGTAACGATACGGCCTACCAAATTCTGGATAAATATAACATCGGCACAAATCCAGAGTTTAACTATGTTTGGACCAAATTTATTTTTGGTGACCATTTAGCGCAATTTTGTTTTTTGTACAGAAGTCCAAAGATCTCGAAGGAGAACACTATTGTAAAATTTGATATTTTATCGGATTCGATAATTAGCATCCTTCAGGACAATCCCGAAACTGAAATCGTTGTAGCAGGCGATTGATTAATTGGCTTCTATACTCTCCTCATACATCGGCAGAAGGCAAATATGTAGAACTTTTCAGCGCTCTTCATCAACTAACACAGTTAGTGAAAGAACCTACTCGCATACCAGACTGTTCAAGGCATAGTTCTTATACTCTGGATCTATTTCTAACTTCTCATCCGGAAAAATACAAAATTTATGTCATTAGGCAGCTGTGACCACTGCCGTATAAGTTCTCAATTTCAAATCCAAAATTTAATTAACCAAAAAGTTCTTCCCAAACATATAATTTGACTTCTCAATGAAGCCAACTGGGATGGTTTAAACTGCTTTTTCAAAAACTTTAATTAATCTCTTTTTTTCAACAATAGAAATGTTGATGCAGCTGCCAACGCATTAACTAGCGCTATTCTCCTTGGCATGAATCTTTTCATACCAAGAAAGATTAAAAGTGGTAAACACCGCAACCAGAATTGATTAAACAAAAAATGCAGGCAAGGTATTAAGAAAAAAAATAAAGCTTTCTTTGAGTTCAAGAGGCAACCAACCGAAAGCAACCGGATCTCATTCACAGAAGTTAGTAAGCAATGCAAAAGAATTTTAAGCCAGCAAAAATTTAAAAATGATTTTCTACTAAGGCAAAAAGTTATTCGCTTCCCAAAAGGCAGCTAAAGTTTTTGGTCATTTGCCAAATCAGTAGAAAACAGCTTCACTTCTTCTACAACTTCGCCACTGATTTATAATAATGCTGTCATTGCTGACCCTGAACAAAGGGCAGATTTGCTGGCTCAAATCTTCGCAGCCAATTCAACACTACCGGCAACAACAGGCATTCCTCCGGCTTATGCACCAACAAATTCAAAACTTATAAAATGTTGATGTTTCCAAAGTTCTTAAGGTTCTGAATGTTCACAAATCTGCTGGTCCTGACGATATTCCACCAATTGTCCTCCAAAAATGCGCAAACACCCTAGCTGGTCCACTAAGCAAACTTTTTCACATATTCTTTATTTCTGGAACTTACCCTTCTATCTGGAAAGTTGCTTATGTCCAGCCAATACCAAAAAAGCGTGCCCAGAGCAATTCTGAAAATTATAAACTAATTGCTCTAACATCAGTACTATCAAAGGTTATGGAGTTAATAATTAATTTCCATTTAAAAAGATATCTAGATAGTCATAAGTTACCAACAATATGGTTTTAGATAAAATAGATCAACAGGTGACCTGTTGACATTTTTGACTGAAAAATGGGGTCGTTGCCTGGAAAAATATGGTGAAACGAACTTTGGTCGCTCTAGATATATCCAAAGCCTTTGATTGTGTTTGGCATGCCGCGCTACTAAAAAAGTTAGAAGCATTCGGTTTAGGAAAAATCTTCAATACATGGATAGAATCTTTCCTTTCACACCGTTCAAAACAAAATTTAAAAAGAATTTCATGAAATTTAAAAAATATTATTATAAACATTACTAGATTTGAAAATTTGAAAATTATTAAAAATATAAATTTTTAAAAATATAAATTTAAATTAAAACAAGTAAAGAAACAGTCAGTCGGTGCAACCGACTTAGAAATACCCTACACCTATTTGGTTCAAATTTAAGGACATATCCATAAGTTATTTTAACACCATAGAAGCTGTTATTAATTTTATCGTAAGACATAGCTAACCAAATTAACTGTATAATACTAAAAACATTTTCTAATTACCCTATCTATTAAAAAATACTACAAATTCTTACTAATTTATCTATTTGAAAATATTAAAAAACAAACAAACTTGAAATAAATGAAAATATATTTATTCCAATTCAATTACAAAATGAAAAAATTCTAATTATTAAATTTTGTGATAAAAAGATAATCAAAGCATAATATATTTAATAATCCAAATTTTTAAAAATTGCAATTATTTTAAATGGTTAGTTTATATACCTAATAGAAAAGCTTATAAACGCAAAATATGCAATAAATGTATTTCTAAAATACAATTAAAAATTTACACCTTTTCATATAATTCATTTAAATAAAAAAATAAATTTTACATAAATGCAGCAAGTACCGTTGAACATAGCTGAACCACTACAATTAAGTCTAGATTTCGGAGACACATAGGACATAGGAAATATATTCTTTGGCTTCGAAATTAAACTCGACCACAACCAATTCCCATGGTACTTTCATTACTAGTAACCTACTGTTAAATTTCATCAAAATACCGGCATTATTTTTTGAGTTATGGTCTTTGTAAGATATATGTTTGTTAGTCCTTGAACTTTTCAAGGGTTCCAGGACCCGAAATTATGGTACGATTTCGCCCATATGCAGTCCCGTCATACTTTCAATACTAGTTAACCCTTGTACACAATTGGAACGCTCTATCTTAATTTTAAGTTACTAGTTTTATTAATTTCGATGATAAGCTTTTACACATTGGGGGGTCTAAGAGAGGTTCTGAACCACCACTCCAATTGATTCCAAATTAGGGGGGCACGCAAGAAATAGTAAAGAACACCCTTGTGGCAAATTGGAAGCTTCTACATTTGTTTTAAGTTACTATCTTTATTAATTTCGAAAATATGCTTTAAGGGCCTAAGAACTGAGTGGCTGGTCCCCGATCCACTACTCCAATGGGGCCCAAATTTCAAAGACACTTACGAAATAGGAAGGGACACCCTGATACCAAATTTGGAGGTTCTATATTCATTGGTTTCGGAATTATGCTCGTTTGGCCTAAATTCGATCAAAAAGTTCTAAGTTCCGAACCCATGGTCCAATCCCGACCTTACGCAATTCCCGAAGTAGTTTCATTACTAGTAACCTACAGCACAAATTTGATGAAGATAGCGTCATTAGTTGTTGAGTTATCGTGATTTTTTATATTTGTTCGTTAGCCCTGAAACCGATTAAAAGGTCCAGAATCCGAACCCATGGGCCGATTTCGCCCATATGCAATCCCCGCCGTACTTTCAGTCCTAGTAACCTACAGTTAAAATTTCATCAAGATAGCTCCATTATTTTTTGAGTTATCGTGCCTACGGATGGATGGACGGACGGACGGACGGACGGACATGGCTATATCGACTAAGGCGGTCACGCTGATCACAAATATATATACTTTTCCATATCTAGCTCACTTCCTTTAGGTGGTTACAAACACCATACCAAAGTTAATATACCCCTTTACCTATTCTATAGGTGTAGGGTATAATTATATTAAATTCAAAGTTAAATATTCAATTTCTGATATGCTAAATTGAAAAAGCCATTTACGTACATTAGAAGAAAAAGAAGATGGATTTCTGTCATTTCTTATAAAGCTAGGAAGTTTATTAAAAATTTTTGGAGCGAGAATATCGAAGAAGTGACCAAAATGAGAAGTGCGAACTCGAGGAATCGAAGCAAAATTCCTATGATTAATTCTTAAATTATAATTTAAAATATGGCGTTGGGCTAAATGCCCGACTTTATAAAGAATATATTCAAAGTTTTGTAAAAATAAAGGTGACGAAGCGGAAGAGAATCAAGTTTTCTAAAAAGAGGAAAGCAGGAAGTGAAACGATTTTTTCTTGAAATTATTCGAATAGCTAAAATAAGTAAAAAAATTTTTACAATAATAGGTGAGACAGGTATCGTCAGCAAATGCTGTAAGTTTACCATAGAATTTCCGGCAGAATAGAGAATTAATATAAATGTAAAACAAGATAGGCCCAAGGACCTTGAGGTACACTAACTCGAACATGTTTTAAAGAACTAAAACTTCCCTTAATTTTTGTTCTTTGTTTTCGCTTATTGAGATAGGAGCTAAACCAATCCAAAATAAAACCGCGATAACCAGCTTTATATAGTTTCTCTAAAAGAATTCGATGACAAACAGTGTCGAATGCTTTAGAAATATCAATAAATAATGCAAAAGTAGAATTACCATTATTTAAACTATTGCATATTTCCCCGCAAAACTTTAAAAGTGCATCTTCGGTGCTTTTACCAGTAATGAAACCAAATTGATTAGTATTAAAAAATTTTATTTTATTTAAGAAGTTTACAATGCGTTTTTTGATAGCCTTTTCAAAAATTTTAGATATCGGAGAGAGAAGAGAGATAGGTCGGTAATTATTTACATTTAACGAAGAAGCTTTTTTTATAATTAGCTGATCTGTTTTATTTTAACGCAATATAGTAAGTGTGTTTTGTGTTATGTTTAAATTGTATTATAGTTTGAAAGAAAAATATTGCTTGAGTAAGAATTAATAGTCTAAGGTCATTAAATTTAAAAAAATTTTTTTAAAGTATGCTTAAAAGTGATGTTGTAGATAAATGTAGAATAACGATGATTAATTTTGTTGAAAGTTTTATTAAAAGTTCAATAAAAATCTTGTATTTCTAGATTGCCGAACCAAAGCGATAAGTAGGAAGGATAATGAATAGAAATACTGATATTTCATATATCCAAAGTAAAACATGATGACAAGAGTTGTCTTCGTGAAAACAGAGAAAGCAAGTTTAATGAATTGAGTCTTATATTGTAGCTAGGAAGATTAACAAAATTAGAAGGACCGTACACACTTCTTAATACAAATAAGGGAAATTGCTTTTGAACTGATTCAATTCCATTGGAGTGAACTTGAACCGTTTGATCCCAAATTATGCTAACGTATTCTAAAATGGATAGAACAAAATTATCTATTTTATAGTATATACTAAAGAAGAACATTTTCGGGTAAAACTGATTACCTTACATTTCTGTATGTGGAGTTCCAAAGTTATTTTTAACAACTTGATATATTTTTAAGTTGTCAGCAAAAGCAATATGTGTAATGGTGCCTAAATATCCCGAAAGGTCAGAAATAAAGACTTTGAATAGAAGTGGCCCCAAATGACTACCTTGTGGTACAACCAGAAGTAACATTAATAGAGTTGGATAACAGACCTCGAAATGTAACCTTTTGGGTTCTTTCTGGTAGATAAAAGTTAAGCGAAAGAAAAGAACCCGTAATGCCAAAAGTTGAAGCTTATTTAACAAAATAAAATGATTTACACGATAATTAAGGGTTTATCTTACATTTTCTTAAATTTTTAGCACATTTTCAAAAAATTTTGTAAAAATGTGCCTATATACTTTCACTCTGTGCGTCCGTCCGTCTGTCCATATGTTTACAAAAACTTTTACATCGTTTGAAATAGAGAAAATAAATTTTAACCATGTATAGGTATGACAAAAAAAAGAATTTCATAGAAACATTTTTTTCAGTAGCCTCACCCGTTACGGAGCTACAGTTATCCAAAGTTAGAAAAAGCCCTATTTTTAAATTGTTATATAAAGAGTTCTGTTAAGTGTAATTTCAATCTGAAAACGGCACGAAATAACTGGTTTTATGAGCTTTATACACTTTTGAAAGAAAAATGTTTAGGGTTGCCATACGGAACTAAAATTTACTATTATGCAAAACTCAATATTTGCAAAATTTTTTGACCCACATATCTTCTAAACGGTTCAAGTTAGGGTGTGGAGTTCACAATTGATTTTCTAGAACCAAAAAAAACTGAAGGGTGGGGAAAGGAGGGGGATGGGCGGATTCATCATAAGTTTGCTAAGGAAAAATTTGGGAACCTTCCTTATTGAAGGACTACTAGGTCCTAAGAACTAAAACTTTTATGCTTTTATAAAACAGTAACTTATTCACCAGTGTATGATTTTCCAAAATTAAACGTTAACATTGAAGCTTCAACATTATATTTCGCACTTGTGAACAGGGACTTTATTCTAAGTATTGATTTCACTATTATTCATAATTAATAAATTTATGAAATAACTAAATTATCATTTATTATACCCTACACCTATAGAATAGGTAAAGGGGTATATTAACTTTGGCATGGAGTTTGTAAAAGTATATATATTTGTGATCAGCGTGACCTCCTGTAAAAGTAATTTAAAATTAAAATAGTAACTTAAAATTATAATAGAACGTTCCAATTGTGTACAAGGGTTAACTAGTATTTAAATTACAGCGCGAACTGCATATGGGCGAAATCAGCCCATGGGTTCGGATTCTGGACCTTTTAATCGTTCTAAAGGCTAACGAACACATATAAAAAAACACGATAACTCAACAACTAAAAACGCTATCTTCATGAAATTTGTGCTGTAGGGTATGGGTAATGAAATTACGGTGGCGATTTTGTACTGTAAGGATTGGATTTAGGCCCAACGACCATAATTCCGAAACCAATGAAGATAGAACCTCCAAATTTGGTATCTGGATGTCTGTTTTTTCTTCCTTAGTGTCCTTGAAATTAGGAACCAATTGGAGTAGTAGGTCTGGGACCAACCACACAGTTTCGAAGACCTTAAACATATTTTCGAAATTAATAAAGATAGTAACTTCAAACAAATATAGAATGTTCAAATTTGGCACATGGGTGTTCTTTACTATTTCTAGCATGTTTCCCTAATTCTGAGTGCAGTACTACTTTTAGACCCCCCAAGGTTTAAAAGCTTATTCGAAGCCAAAGAATATATTTCCTGTTTCTTATATGTCCCCGAAATTTAGACTTCATTGTAGTGGTGGTTCATGTGCCTGCTAAGAAATCCCAAAACTAAAAAGGTTATCTTTGAAATTCATGAAGATAAAAACTTTAAATTTGATATACGAGGGTTCTTTCCTATTTCCGTTTTTATTTAACACTTTTATATTTTCAAAAGGCTAAGAATTTAACCATAAAACATATTTTGTATAATATTTTATAAATTAAAAACAAAATATTTTTTAATAAACGGTTAAATTCCTCCAAAGGTACTTGCTGCATTTATGTAAAATTTATTTTTAAATTTATCTAAATTTGTAATTGTATTTTAGAAATACATTTATTGCATATTTTGTGTTTATAAGCTTTTTTAATAGGAACGAGTACATAAACTAACACTTTAAAATAATTGCAATTTTGAAAAATTTGAATTGTTAAATATATTATGCTTTGATTATCTTTTTATCACAAAATTTAATAATTCAAATTTTTCACTTTTGTAATGAATTGAAATAAATATATTTTCATTTATTTCAAGTTTTTTTGTTTTTTAATATTTTTAAATAGATAAATTAGTAAGAATTTCTAATATTTTTGAAATTTGTCTAGAATGAGGTGTAACAAACGCATTTAATTAAATGTGTTTTGTTGGATGTGTCTAATTATAAAAAAATAAAATATTAATGCTTTGTTGGATCTGTTTTATTTTAGAAAATAAAATATCAAAAATTATAATAAGCAGGCCAAAAAATATTTTATTTATTTTTAACCCGTTTTTGTTCACACATTGAAGAAGCTTGAAAATTTTTATGATCATGATAATAGTAGCTGCTTTTGGTGTAACTTAAACAGTTTTGGCCGAAAAAGATTATAAAGGTCCGCCATTTTGTAGTTTTGAAATGTTGCGAAAACGCAACATTGAACAAAAGCGATATCAAAACTGAGAAATTTTTTTTTAATAAAAAAACTCATCAATTACTTAGTTGTTCTTTTGTTATTCTTTTATTTTTTTTAATAAGTCAAACATAATGAAAGTGGAAACTTAAAAAAATTAAAAATATAATGAAAAAAAGCAAGTTAATATAAAAGCAAATTCTATTTTGATTTAGTTGTATTTGATTCAAAGATAAATTTCTTATTATATATTTTTATGATATTCAGAAAAACATTTTAAGTGGAGTGGAATAATAATATCTCCAAAGGAACAACCCATACATTTATAAAATGTTTGACTTTTGCAAAATTTACATCGCCTTCTTATATTTTCTCCAATCTTTACCCAATTATGAGATAATTCGAATCCAGATGCAGGACGTAAACCCAAAGATGAACTAGCTCTTCCAACAAAAATATTTCTCTGTGGCTCATCTGTAAAAGTTGTTAGCAAGGCAATAGCTATTTCTCTGCGAAAATCTAATAATGGTAAAGATTTTTCCTCTACGGCTCTAGACAAATTCCACGCATTTGAAATGGCTAAGTCTATGCAGTTACTAAATAAAGGCCACCACCACTTTTTTCCTTTTACGTGTATTCTATATTGGGACATAAATCTGTCTAATAAATCCACACCGCCCATGTATTTGTTGTAGCTTTGAATAAGTTCAGGACATTTTATTTTAATATGTTTTCTTTCTTTTCTTGAAAATCTTCTTACTTCCTTCAAAGGAGCAACATCCTCAAAATTTGAAAGTAAACAAACAACTGAATTATCGTTCCATTTAACACCTAAAATTTCATTTTCTTTGTCAAATTTGTATTCAATTGCTCCACGATTTTTCTTTTTAAAATCACTGCATTTAGTCAATGGACATTTTCCCATTCTGCGTTCTCTTACTGTGCCTGTGGCATGTATTTGACTTTCACGAAGGCTTTTCATTAAATCGTATGACGTAAAAGAATTGTCGAAATATATTTTGTGGCTCTGCGGGTGTTGTAAAGTACTTGTCAATTTTAAAATTACATTCTGGCCAAGTCCTTGTTCTTTATCGTACACCGTCGAAGCTCCTGAGTAGGGGAAAAAGTCATATGCGTATCCACCACTGGAACATAGGAACCATATTTTATACCCAAATCTTATGGGCTTTCCGCGTATGAACATTTTGCACCCATGCTTGCCAAAATAAGGCCACATTGATTCATCAATTGATAAATTTTGGGTAAAAATTCCAAATTTCGAACAATTTTTTCCAACTATATTTAACAAATCTCTTACTTTATAAAAACGATCTTCTTTGTCTTGATTAGTATTGTCGGCTAAATGAATATACTGCTTTCTTTTCCTATACATTGATTTAGACATTGCTTTTCTAATAATAGGAAAATTATAGTCTATATCATTTTTCCAGTATAAATGTTCTTGTGGTACAGAATGGTGGCCGGAAAATACTAATATGCCGATAAACCGTTTTAAAAGAGGAATTGTCAAAACAAAATTTGAATTATTTTGTTTAGCATATAAATTTGTTTGTTTCAAAATTAAATCCATTACGGTTGAATCAAAAAATTCGTAAAATAGTTCAATTGGTGACTTATTACCTATTATTTCATAGAGCTTAGAAGTATACTCAGTTTCTAAATTGTTGGGATGACTAGAATATTTAATTTCAAAATCCCCCCATACTGCTGATTTTTTTTGCTTTTTGTTCAATTGCGCTAAAGGAATTTCATCCTCATCGGAAAAATCATTGTTACTTATAAAAACTTCAACATTTCCAGCTATTTCTTTAGGAAGAGTATCTTCTACATTATCATTCACCATAGCATCGTCGTCGTAATCTTCATTATCAGATAGTCCTCCTCCTTGGTCTGGTGGCAAAATAGCTGCATCTATTTCACCATCAAAATCGTCTAATTCTTCTAAATAGGATTCAATTTCTTTTATAGTTTTAAAAATTTTTGTTGACCTGAAAATTTAACGAATAAATGATATTGTTTTTGTTTATTGTTGCGAAAACGCAACATCAAAATTGATGTTCAAAATTTCTTATGTCCAAATTAAAAATTTTTACTTACATTGTTTTTAATATTTAGTTTTTACTTTAAACTTGTAATAAATAAAGAATTTAAAATAATTTTGCAACTTTTGACACTTTTAAATTTTGATTTCAAACCAACAAATTTTAAACCACAAAAACCGATAATTGTAAATGTCAAGAATATTACTCAAATAAAACTTTCTGTCACTAAAATAGTTTTTTTCGTGCAGTTAATGATTCTATTAAGAACTAGATGGCAATAAATTGTGGTCAGAAATTTTTTTATTAGAAATACATTACCCTAAAGTTCGCGTTGCGAAAACGCAACAATAAACAAAAACGGGTTTTAATAAAAAAAAAAATAATTTTATAAAATAAAATTTATTTATTAGTTTATGAATTAATTCATTTCAGCTTTAAAAATCACAAATGATTTTCTGGAAATTTTAAATAAATAGTAAAACAATTTGTAAATAAAAATTAAGAAGACTATGCTTCACATGAACATTTATATAGTAAGTCTTAATTATTCGCTTTGATGCATTGATGCAATAAACCAAGCAATGTATCAAGGTGATTTCAAAGTTTCCCCCAACTCTCCCACATCTCGCTCTTAAATCTCCCTCATCCCTGCATCTTTCCCTCATAATCTTTTAAATATTTTTCTATTTAAAAAAAGTTAAAAATGGAAGAAAATGGTGTTAAGTTTGGGCAAGTGGCTTCGGGTATACAATACCTGAGTTCAATGCACCATAGAAGCCAAACAAAATAATTGTTTTTTAAAATAAATTAGGTATATTAAAAAAATTCCAAATAAAATTTATAATTTGCATTTGATAATGCAAAATTCAATTCAGAAATCAACATTTATTTAATACAATTTTACGTACATATAAATAATAGATACATTATTTAGCAAGGTTGAGTAGGCACATTATAAAATGTCAGCAACAAACAAGTATGTATTTCGATTTGAATCTAAACAATGGAAACAATATAGAATGTATAGCAACATTTTTTAAAAATATATATACTAAATATTAATAAATGGAGAAATTGATCATTATTGAAACAAAATAAACCTATAAAAAATTTTTAAAATCTTTTATTAATTTATTTAATTTAAGCAAGTACGCACTTAAATAAAAAAAATTATTAATTGAAATTAAAAAAAAATTATACAAAAAAGGGATTTGAACTAACGTTTTATTGACCCCAACATTTTATTAAATACGAAACATATAAATAGTAGACTAACTAACTTATTCATCTTCAAGTTTTTAACATACAACAAGAAATTATTTGGATCATTTATTTATGTTTTGTGTATCTATTACTAAAATCGAAGCATAATATGCGTTATATAAAATGTAACAGTTGCAATTTTATTTAACATACTTTTAACATAATGTACATAATGAAATTAGAAAAAATTTTTAATTAGAAAAAGTTCTTCTTTCAATTGAGCTTCCGTCATTCTGTGACGTGTCAACAGCTAGTTTCTAATATTTTTGAATAGATATTTTTGAATTAGAAAATGTTTTTAGTATTATAAAGTAAATTTGCTTAACTATGTCTTACGATCAAACTAAAAACAGCTTTTGTGGTTTTAACATGACTTATTCATATCTCATTAAATTTGAATCAAATAGGTGAAGGGTATTTCTGAGTCGGTTGCCTGATTGCTTCTTTACATATTTTTATGTATATTTCTATAAAAATAAATGATAATATACTCCGTAAGAAATCCTATATAATTTTAAAAATGTACTTTTTAAAAACCCTTGATTTTTGTTATCACTTGCTAAATATTACAATGTCTTTTCTTCTTTTGCAAAAACAATTTATTTATCTTAAGAGTAATTGTAAGATATTTATTTAAAATATCTTTTGAAACAAAATTCAGTATATAATTACAAAAGAACAAAAGAAATTTACTTAATTTACTTATTGCAAAATCAATATATTAAGTAAAAAATGTTCCTACTGAATTTTGTTTTAAATGATTTCCCATATGTTTGGTTTCATTTTACTATTAAATCATTGCATTTACATGTGCAATTATACATTTAAATGTAGTTCAAGTGCAATTGAACATCAATGTGCTGAGTTTTATATTTGATACGTCTTATTATACCCTACACCTATAGAATAGGTAAAAAGGGGTATATTTATTTTGGTAGGGTATTTGTAACCACGCCAAGGAAGGGAGCTAGATATGGAAATGTATATATATTTGTGATCAGCTTGACCTCTGAGTCGATATAACCATGTCCGTACGTCCGTCCTTAGGAAATATAACTCAAAAAATAATGTAGCTACCTTAATGAAATTTTAAATGCAGGTTACTAAGACTGAAAGAAAGTACGGCGGGGATTACAAATGGGCGAAATAAAGCCATGGGTTCGGATCCTGGACTTTTAAATCGGTACAAGAGCTAATGAACATATATAAAAAATCACGATAACTAAACAACTAATGACGTTATCTTCATTAAATTTGTGCTGCAGGTTACTATTAATAAAACTACGGCGGGGATTGCGTACGGTTGAGATTGGACAATGGGTTCGGTAGCTATGACTATTTCATCGAATTTAGAGCAAACGAGCTTATTCCGAAACCAAGGCAGATAGAACCTTAAAATTTGGTATCAGGATGTCCATTCCAATTTCATTAGTGTCTTTGAAATTTGAGCCCCATTGGAGTAGTGGGTCGGGGACCAGCCACACATTTCGGAAGACCTTAAAGCTTATCTTTAAAATTAATAAAGATAGCAACTTGAAAAAATGTAGAAGCTTCAAATTTGGCACAAGGGTGTTCTTTACTATTTCTTGTATTTAATTTGGGATCAATTGGAGTGGTGGTTCAGTACCCCTCTTAGACCTCCCAAGGTGTAAAAGTTTATAAATGAAATTACTAAAAATAGTAATTTAACATTATAATAGAACGTTCCAAGTGTGTACAACGGTTAACTAGTATTTAAAGTACAGCTCGGACTGCATATAGGCGAAATGAGCCCATGGGTTCGGATTCTGGACCTTTTAATCGGTCTAAGGGCAAACGAACATATATAAAAAATCACGATAACTCAACAACTAATGACGCTATCTTCTTGAAATTTGTACTGTAGAATCCAAGTAATGAAACTAAGGTGGCGATTGCGTACGTTAAGGATTGAACAATGGGTTCAGAACTTAAAACTTTTTGATCGAATTTAGGCCAAACGACCATAATTCCGAACCCAAAGAATAAATTTCCTATTTCCTATTTGTCCCCGAAATTTAGACTTAATTGTAGTGCTGGTTCAGGTGCTTCCTAAGAAATCCCAAAATTGAAAAGCTTATCTTCCAAATTCATTAAGATAGAAACTTTAAATTTGATACACGAGGGTTCTTTCCTATTTCCGTTTTTATTTAACACTTTTATATTTTTAAAAGGCTAAGAATTTTACCATAAAACATAATGTTTTATAAATTAATAAGAAAATATTTTTTTAATAAACGATTAAATTCCTTTTTTATAACCTTCACCTATGAAATTGGTATGGTGTTTGTAACAACTTATAGGAAGCTAGCTAGGAATCCTGGGTCGATATAGCCATGTCCGTCCGTCCGTCTTTCCGAAGGCATAATAACTCACAAACTAATGAAGCTATCTTGATGAAATTTTAGCTGTAGGTTACTAATACAGAAAGTACAGCAGGAATGGCATATGGGCGAAATCGGCCCATGGTTTCGGATTCTGGACTTTTTGGTTGTTCTAAGGGCCAAGGAACATATAAATAAAAAAAGGATAACTCCTCAACTAATAGCGCTATAATCACGAATTTTGTGGTGTAGGTTACTAGAAATAAAACTATGGCGGGGACTGCGTCCCATTGAGATTGGGCCATGGTTTTGGATCCTAGAAGGTTTTGATCGAATTTAGGCCAAACAAACATAAATCCGAAACCAATTTAGATAACACTTTCAAATTTGGCAACAGTGTGCCTCTTCCTATGTACTTAGAGTCCTGCACATTAAGGACCAATTGAAGTAGTGGGTCGGGGACCATCCACACAGTTCTGAAAACCTTAAAGCATATCATTGAAATTATTGAAAAAAAAAACCTTAAAATTAAGATATAACGTTCCAATTGTGTACAAGGTTTCACTATTATTGAAAGAACGGCGCGGACTGCATATAGGTGAAATCCGTCCATGGGTTCGGAACCTGGAACTTTTTTTTCGAATTTAGGCCAAACGAGCATGATTCTGAATTCAAAGAACTTAGAACCTCCAAATTTCTATGCCCTTAGTGTCCTCGAAAATTGGAACTAATTGAAATAGTGGTTCGGGGACCATGCACATAGTTTCGAAGATCTTAAATTATATTTTCGAAAATAATAGAGATAGTGACTTCAAAAAAATGTAGAATCTTCAAATTTGGCACAAGGCTGTTTTTAACTATTTCCTACTTGGTCCCTTAATGAATGATCATATGAAGTGATGGTTCAGATAACTCTCTTAGACCTCTTAAGGCTGAAAGGCTTATCATCGACATTAATAAAAATAGTAACTTAAAATGAATATAGAATGTTCCAATTGTGTACAAGGGTTAGCTTGTATTGAAAGTATGACTGGAACTGCATATGGGCGAAATCGTACAATAGTTTCGGGTTTTGGAGCCTTTTAAAAGTTCAACAGCTAACAAACACATATCTTAAAAACACCATAACTCAGAAATTTATATTTTAGGTTACTAGTGATGAAAGTACCATGTGAATTGGTTCTTGTCGGGTTCGGATTCTAGAAGCTTTTGATCGAATTGTGGTCAAACTAGTATAAATTCGAAACCAAAGATGATAGAACATTATATTTGGGGCACATGTGTTTCTTCTTATTTGTTTTGTGTACGTGAAATTTTGGATGAATTAGAATAGCGGTTTGCGTACCACCCCACTACTCCCAAGACCTTGAAGCATAATATATTCCAAATTAATAAAGATAAAAAAATCAAATTTGATACACTATATTCTATTGCCGTTCTTATTTAACACTTTTATTATTTTAAAAGGCTAAGAGTTTTACTATTAAACATATTATTTATTATATTTTATGAATTAAAAACTAAATATTTTTTTGATAAACAACTGAATTTTTTTTGTTTTTAATTTTTATTATATCATATCTATTATTTTAATATTTTAGGTAATATTATTAAGAAATTGTGTACGATACTCAAGTTTTAAAATTGATTATACCCGTATGACTATATAGTCAAAGGGTATAATAAATTTGCCATTACGTTTGGGACGCAGAGAAGGAGGAAGGATAGATGTAAACTCAAGTGTATGTATCGGATCAGAATCAAAAATAAATCGATTTAGCTATGTATGTCCGTCCGTCCGTCCTTTTAATGTTTATAAATAATATAATGTTTATATAACGGTCATACGGGTATCCCAGAGTTGACACAGTCTACTCTACCACACTCTCCCTCGTTTTTATATTAAAATTAATTATATGAACAGTTCTAAATTGATTATTGTATTTTAGAAATACATGTATTGCATATTTTGATTATTAAATTTTGTGATAAAAAGCTAATGAAAGCATTAATGGTTTTAACTTACATTAAAAACCATGAAATTATATAAACTTTTATATTAGTATTATTACAAATTAATATTTCTTTCTAATAACTTTGAGTTTAATTATATAGAATATCAAAAAATATGTAAATTAAGAGAATAAATTTAAAAATTATTGAAAATTGAAATAATTAAGCAAGTGTACTAAATCATTCAACAGTAAATGCACTACAGCTATAAATCCTGAAAAGAAGTAATTGCTGAATGTGTGTAAAATTTTATTGAATTGGATGAAAGTTTTAAATATGTAATTTTGTAATTGCATTTTACTAATCATTCTATTTTAAAAGAATAATAATATTTTTAAATAGATAAATTAGTAAGAATTGCTAATATTTTTGAATTGATAAAATAATTAAAAAATGTTTTTAGTATTATAAAGTAAGTAAATTTGGTTAGCAATTAGTCTTACGATCAAACTTATAAAAGCTTTTATGGTGAAATGACTTATGTACTTTTCATTAAAGTTGAACCAAGTGGGTGTAGGGTATTTCTAAGTCGGTTGCACCGACTGACTGTTTCTCTACTTGTTTTCTTTTTCATTAGCTAATTTTAATTTAATTTTTAGCTCATTTAAATAATTTTATAAATTATAAATGCTATGTTCACTATTCAATACGTATAGTAAGGTAAGTATTTGTCCCGAAAGTCTTTTCCTTTAAATTTCATTACGTAATCATTTATTACCTATGATTTCTTTCAATAGAACCTAACATTTAGAGATGGCAAGGTGTTGACGTTACTTTTTCAATATTTAGAGATTTAGAAATATTTTTCAGTAATTCATTTGTAAATTCTGTAGCCTTATATGATTTTAATTTTTTCAAGCATCCATATTGTAATATAAATTTTTCTACAATTGTCCTTACGACTGTTATTTCATATTTTGCTTCTATTGGATATGCTTCAACATATTTAGTTAACTCACATTATAGAGTCAGAATATATCTATAGTTGTTTGATATAGTTGTTTGCCACAGTGTACACCATATAATTAATCATGGTTCACTGTATTTACTTTGCGCAATGCATCCTTATTTTTAATTTGAATTGAAAGATCATATAATATAATTTTTAAACAATCTGTATTTTTAGACTTGTTTTGCAGCTCATTAAATATATTTCTAAATTTTTGGATATCCATAATTTCAAATAATTCAACATTGTTTCTTTTCTTACTGATATAATTTTAATTCATTTTTATTTTCATTATAATTTCTTTTATTTTTATTTCTGAATTCAGTTTTTTCAATTTTAAATTTCATTTTATACATAAACCTTATATCTGATATTAATGTTGCGTTTCAAATATGAAGGTGAACAATCTTCATATTTGTATCTAAGGTTTTCCTGGCTTTTTTATTTTAATTATTTTTATTTATGAATTTATTGCTTCCTTCCTCCTTTTGTTTTTTCATATTTCTTGTTGTTACAGTTATTTTATTTTTCGGTATCAGTTCTTTTAATTTATTTGAATTAATTTGTATTCTCGACAGAACATCGGCATTTGTATTAATTTTTCCTTGTGTAAATATTATTTCAAAATCATAATCCATCAAATCTACACGTATCCATGTAAGTTTCGATGAGGTGTTCTTATGCTTAAATAAACTCACTCACACAATGGTCTATGGTTGGTCTATGGTTGGATATGGATTTTTTACAAAAAAGGTATTGTCTAAAATAGTTTATACCCCAATGGATTGCCGAAAGGTGTTTGTCTTAATATACAAGGTACGATAAATAATTTTGCACAAATAGAATCGGTACCTATTCCTAAAAAATACGATTTTATTTCATTAACTGAAACTCATTTAACGATAAAGTATGATGATGCTAGTTTAATTTATATAGAGAATTATAATATTATAAGAGTAGATTCAACTCCAAAACATACGGGTGGTATACTAATTTATTTAAAAAAATGTTGGAATTATGAGATGGGAGATAAATGTAAAAATATATAAACAAAATCGATATATTAATATAGTGGTGGTATACAGATCTCCAAAATATATAAATATCAATTCAGATTTTTATCTGAATTTTTCAAAATGGATAGAAGATATTGGAGAAAATACAGAAAAGACTATTATTATGGGAGACTTTAACATAAATTGGCTAATGAACAGTAATACAAAAAATTTTTTAGAAGGTATAATTCATGATAATGGGTTTAAACAGGTAGTGAGAAACAATAGTAATAAGTATACAAAATGAAAATACTATAGATGTTAAAAAAACCATTAAATATTTTAAATACAATAAGAATATATTTAGGGCAAAAGTGAATTGCTAACAGTATATTATACAAATTGTAATTTGAAAGCTGATATTTTTAGTAAATCTCTGACTACAATTTTAAAAGAATTTGTTAAAAAGCAAACCATAAGGGTAAGTTGTCAATGGTATACAGAAGAACTAAGAATTATGAATATAGAAAAAGTTAAACAATACCAGAGAGCAATTTTGATAGATATGATAAATGAGTGGCATAGGTATAAACATATTAGAAATATTTATTCCAACAAACTTTTTGAAACAAAAAATAGTTTTATTAATAATCAAATTGAAAATGCAAGAGACCAAAAATCTATGTGGCTTAAAATAAAAAGTTATATATTAAGAAAACCAAGGAATGAAATCAAAGAAGTTTGTTTCGGGAGTAAAATATATTCAAAAGAGGATGAGACTGCTACAAAATTTAATCAATATTTTGTAGATAGTATAAGTGAAATAAATAGTAGTATAGCATTTAAGCAATATAGTAATATCATTGACAACTATTCTTATCAATTTAAATTACAGTTAATTAGTATTGAAGAATTAAAAAAAGTTATAAAATCATTAAATAACAAAAGAGATCATAATATGATGAATAAGAATATTTTTATTGAATGTTTTGATTTAATTGGAGAGAATTTTTTAACTTTTGTTAATGAATCGTTGAAATCAGGTACTTTCCCTGATACTTGGAAAGAAACTGTTGTAATTCCCATTCCGAATGTAGCTGGAACAAAAAATTGTAAAGAATTTCGTCCTGTGAATATGAACTGCATTGAATCAAAAATATTAGAAAAAATTGTTTTTGAACAATTAAAAAACTATTTCGAAAAAAATAATATAATCGCTAAATTGCAATCAGGCTTTAGAATAGGACACAGTTGTGAATCTCTACTTAATCTGGTTATAACTAATTGGAAGGATGCAGTAGACGATAAAAGGACAATTGTTGCAGTATTTCTCGACCTACGCAGAGCCTTTGAAACAATAGATAGATTAATTTTATTAAAAAAACTTCAAAGGTATGGTGTTACTGGTACTGAAATAAAATGGTTTGAATCGTATCTACAAAATAGAAAGCAATGTACAAAAGTAAAAGAATGCATTTCAGAAGTAATAGACACAAAGCTTGGAGTACCTCAAGGATCAGTTCTTGGAGTAATTTTGTTCTAAATATACATCAACGATATTCAGAAATGCATTAAATTTGATGAAATTGCACTTTTCGCGGATGATGCTCTTTTATATATAATAGGTGATAATGTAAATGATTGCGTTAATAAAATAAACTTAGATTTACAAAATTTAAATGAATGGTTCCAAATGAACAAACTAAAAATAAATATTGATAAAACTAAATGTTTGATAATTAATAGTAAATTAAATAATAACCTTGTTGTTTTTAATAATGAAAATATAGAAATAGTTAATGAAATAAAATATTTAGAGGTGATTGTTGATAATAATTTAAGTTTCAAATCGCATATTGTCTACATTTGTTAAAAAATTGCTAAAAAAATTTACTTTTTTTCAAAAATTAGAAAGAATATCACATTAGCTTGTGCAATTAATTTATATAATGTTATTATAAAACCCCACTTTGAGTATTGCTCTTCAATAATTTTTATGTCAAACCAAAGTATGATGAGTAGGTTACAAAAATTGCAAAATAAATCAATGAGGATTATATTAAAAGTTAATAGATATACAGCTAGATTATATATGTTAAATACATTAAAGTGGTTAAGCGTAAGGCAAAAAGTAATAATGAATGTTTTAATTCAAGTATTTAAATTTAAATATGGTTTATTACCTAATTATCTATCTGAAAAGTTATTGTATGTAAATGAAGTTCATAATTATTATTTAAGAAATAGATTAGATTTTAGATTAGATGTAGTAAGAAATGAAAGAAATAAAAAAATATTATGTTACAATGGATTAAAAATGTATAATGCCTTACCAAATGAAATAAAAATAGAATCAAAATTAGGAGTTTATAAAAAATTAATTATTAAGTATATTAAAGAAAATATTTCTTATATTTAAACAAGTGAGGGAAAAAAACCAAGGGTTTTTAAAAAGCACATTTTCAAAATTATATACGGTTTCTTACTGAGTATTTTATCATTTATTTTTATAAAAATATATATTATGATAATATTATAATTTTGTTATTTCATTAATAACTAATTATATGACTAATAGTGAAATACTTAGAATACAACCCCAATGCATTCAAGAAAACCTGTTAATAAGTGCAAAATATAATATTGGAGCTTCAATTTTAACGTTTAATTTTGGAAAAACTTACACTGGTGAATAAGTTACTGTTTTATTAAAACATAAAAGTTTTAATTTTGAAAACCTAGTAGCCCTTCAATGGGGAAGGTTCCCAAATTTTTGCTTAGCAAACTTATGATGGATCTGCTCACCCCCCGTGTTCACCCTGTCCCATTTTTTTCCGGTTCTAGGAAATCAATTTGGAACTCCAACAAAATTTGGAATTTTACCTAGAATATTATTATCTAACCAAAAATGGTTAAGACTAAGAAACAGTTTCTTCAATTTAAAGAGACCTTTTCAAATTTAAGAAAAACCTTTAACGTATGTTGAAATATAATGCTGCAGCTGTAAATTTTGCATATTTGTAAAAAAAAATTTGAACAGGTGTTAAAGTTACAGGTGGTTGAAAATAGCAAAATTTCAATTTTCGAGTCCTTATAGCTCCTAAACAGGGGGCGTGACAAAAAAATTTTATTAACCGACTCCTATTATTTTGGAGGACCTAACTTCTCCCAAAATATCAAGAGGCTAGGTTGAACCGTTTAGAAGATATATGGGGCCAAAAATTTTGCAAAAGTTGAGTTTAGCTTAATGGTAAATTTTAGTACCGTATGGTAACCCTATACATTTTAACCTTATATTTTTGTGAAGCTTATAAAACCAGCTATCTTTTGCCGTTTTCAGATTGAAAATACACTTAACAAAACTCTTGTTATAATAATTAAAAATAGGGCTTTTTCCAACTTTGGGGGGCTGTAGCTCCGTAACGGGTGGGGCTACAGAATAAAATTCTTCTACGAAATTAATTTTTTTGTAATATCTAACCGTGGTTAAAATTTCTTTACTCTATTTCAAACGGTGTAAAAGTTTTTGTAAGCATACGGACGGACGGACGGACGGACAAAGTCAAAATTAAGAAAAACCTTTGACACTTATTGAAACTTTCGTTTTGGAGCTTTCAATTTTGTATACAAATAAAAAAAAATTTTGACGGGTATTCAAGTTATAGGTGTTTAAAAGCTAAATTTTTAGCAAAATTTCAATTTTCGACTCCTTACAGCTCCTAAAGAGGGGGCGTGACAAAAAAATTTTGTTAACTGACTTTTACTTGTTTCTAAGGATGTAACTTCTTCCAAAATTTCAAGTTTCTAGATTTAGCCGTTCCGAAGTTATGAGGGACCAAAAATTTTGTAAAACTTAGTTTTGAATAACGGTAAATTTTAATACTGTATGGCAACCCTATACAATTGGCTTTTAAAAACTTGTAAAGCTTATAAAAGCAGCTGTCTGTTACAGGTTGGAGATATACCTTATAGAACTCTAATTATAACTAGTTAAATATGGGGCTTATTTCGACTTTGTGGGGCGTTAGCTCCGTGACGGAGGGGGCTACAAAAAAAAGTTTTAAAATTAAATTATTTTTATTGCAATACCTACCCATTCCTGATATTTTTTTGTCAATCGTAGGTAAAAAGGGAGGGACGGACAGAGTGAAGCTATATAGACACATTTTTACAAAATTTTTTGAAAATGTGCTAAAAAGATTATAAAAACAAAATGTGATAATTGTTAAACTAGTTTTAAACTAAATAAATAAAAATAAATAAATAAATAAATAAATTATTTAAATATAAAAGTTCTTTTTCAATTATAGGTTTATTTAATTCATGTTAATATAGTGATTTACTTGCATAAGCAACTGGTTTATCATTTCCTAATTTTCCTTATGATAAAACTGCTCCCAAGCGCATAGTTTGATGCATCTATTGTTAGTATAAATGGTTCAACAAAATTTGGTGGTTCTATTAGTTTTTGTTTTAATTTTTTAAAAGTATTATTACTTTCTTCAATTCAGTCAAATATTTGTTTTTTCTTTAGTAATAGATTTAAAGGTCTAGCTATTTCTTCAAAGTTTTTGTAAATCTTCTGTAGTAGTTGCAAAAAGCTACAAATCTTCTTACTTCACAGCATCTTTGGGTGTTGGGTAGTTTTTAATTGTGTCAAATTTAGCAGGATCTTAATATTCAGAAGCTATTAGATGTCCTAAATACACTACTTCTTGTTTTAAAAAAAGTACATTTTGACGGGTTTAGTTTTAAATTGTGTTCTTGTAAGCGTCCCAATTCTATTATCAAATTAGCATTGCAAATTAGTGATACAAATAATATACGATACAAAAAACTATTTGTCGAAACTTTAAGTCAAAATGATAATCTTTTAAATTAGTAGTGTCCTTTATTTGTCGAAAATGCTGTCATTTGTCTTGATTTTGGATGCCACGGAATTTGATGAAAAGAACTTTTCATACCCAGCGTTGAAAAGTATTTAGCTTTTTAATTTAACCAGCACTAAAACTAGAGGACTAGTCAATGGAAACTTGTCATCCACAATTTTTTTGCTTAATGATCTAAAATCAAGAACTAATCTCCATTTCTGTTCTTCTTCGTTGTATGGACTAGTGGAATTTTTAATTATATCGTCTTCCATTAGTTTCGAAACTTATTTTTAGATTACTCGTAACTGGACATTTGGTGTTTTATAATTTTTGATGTACACAGGTGACTTGTCTATTTTAGTAATTCGTTGTTCATAGAAATTGTTTATTTTTAGCATTTCGTTTTCCAAATGAAAAATATTTTGAAATTTTTCACAAATGTCTAATATTGTTGTTTTTGCTCTTGTATCTAAGTTACTCATGTTTATTTCTTTCTTTACTTGTTCAAACCTTGTTTTAGAACATTATTATTTTTAAAATATAACATTTGATAATGTTTTAAATGTCATTTGTTTTTAATTCTACTGGTGTTTCTTTTGTATTCAATATTTTATACCCCAATGGATTCACTATTTTAACGTGTTTCAAACTGTCTTCTGGAATGACTGTATTTGCTACTTTTACCATTTTTTTTCCTATAATTATACTGTCTTCTTTTATATTTATGTCTATGTTTATTATTGCTTCTGTTCGAGGTAGTAACAAGATGTTGGAAAGACTTTTAGTATTTATACTCATTGGTAGTACTATGTCTTCTTCTTGATTAGGTATAATTAAAGTGCATGTTTCATAATACATTCTACATTTGTTATCATATAGAAAATCTCTACCTAAAATATCGTTAGTTGTGGTATCAATATTTTCATCAGTAACATTTTTTTGTGTTTAATTATATATGAAATTTGTGTTTAATTATATATTCTTCAAATTTTAATTCTAAGTTTACTACACACTTTGTCATAAAATGTTTGTCTATTATGCCATTTATTTGACACGTTTCATTTGCTAATACATGTTGTTTTATGATGATGTTTTTAATAAAAGCTATATCTGCTCTTGTATCTATTAATAATGTTATATATTCATTATATTATATATTATATATTCATCCCTACACCAATGAAATAAGGCAAGGGTATATAAACTTTTGTATGGTATTTGTAACTACCTAAAAGAAGCGAGCCAGATATGGAAAGGTCTTAATATTTGTGATCAGCGTGACCTCCTGAGTCGATATAGCCATGTACGTCCGTCCGCTCTATTGTTAAATGCTGTAGTCCAGCAGAATCAACAACAAAATTAACAGCAAAATCAACCCTTGGTGTTAAATCAGCCGCTGACGTTTAATATTGACCCGCTGAAGTACATTGAATCCATTGCCAGACTTCAAAAGTAAAGGTAATGATCTCTTCTCATTTTCAGATTTAGTTAGTAATGTAGTTCCTTTATTATTAAGATATAATGCTTCCAGTCAAAAAATATTCAGTAGAATTAAAAACAAACTCACTGGTAAAGAAAAAGAAATAATTGATATAAATAATATTTTTTAGAATGTAATAAACAATATTAGTTAAATATTTCGGTGACAAAATAACTGCTACACAAATATTTAACGAACTAAGATCCGTGCATGTTAATTAAACCAGTGTAGAATAATATAACCAGATTCAAAGTATTTAAAGGAAACTGAATAACAAAATAAAAGATGAACCTGACAGTTGTAATAGAATTAGACAAAATATCGACTCTGGTTTACAAATATTCAAAGACAAATTACCCGAACCATTATTCTATATATACTAGCGTTCTATAATTTTCAGTAGAAATCCAAGTACTCTCGAAGAGGATATGGATATTTTACATGAGGGGAATTTTGCTGATTATAATCCGCTCGATAATTACCAAAATAAAAATCGTGACCATACTAGCAATAAAAAAATAATTAATAATACTAACAATGCGTTTAAAAATGCATATAGGTAACCAAAATAATAAGCAAAGTTCTAATAATATCTTTTATAATAACAATCATAATCAAAATAATAACAATAGAAATAATACTAATTTTCAACAAAATCGTAACTATACTAATAATTAAAATAACTATAACAGAAATCCTAACTTTAATTTTGACCGTTCAAATAGAAATAATAACTGTAATTATAACCACCATAATAAAAATCAAAACAGCGGTCAACAGAATCAAATAGAAATAATTACTACAATGGTACTCATACTTCCACAAAACAATATATCGAATGCAATGGATTTTGGTCCTACTGTAAGTCAGATAATTAGTACTGTAGATGCTCAACACCAAATACAAAATTTTCCTTTGACAGCCTCGGACAACAACATAGAACCTTACCTTATATAATTATACAATCCAAAGGTAGACCCTTGAGGTTTATAATAGATTCTGAAACCACAATGAATGTAATAAACTCCGGGATTTGTAATCCCATATTTTCAAGTAAAGTAAAGTCAATTTCTGTTAAAACATTAACAAACTTACTTAATTGTGACTCCATTATAACCATTGAAGCGTTTTTAGAATTTAATACCAATAAAAAATTTGAATTCTTAGAATTACCGTTTAATAGTCGCATGGATGGACTGATTGGTAATAATATTCTAATACCATTAGAGTCCAATATTAACTACAAAAGTAGAGTCTTAAAACTAAATACAGGAAATGAGATTCCTATTTTTTCAACAAAAATGAAGAACAAGAGTATTCAATTCCTTTCCCTTTAGAAAATATTCAAATTTTTCAACATGAAACTTTTCTAGGGAAAAACGAAATTAGGTGTGATCACTTAGATCCCTCCTCCAAAAGTGTACTAATGAATTTATTAAAAAAATTCAAAAAAGCCTTTTATTACGAAGGTGATGATCTCACTTTTACTCATGCTATCAAGCATAAAATTAATACTCTGAACGAACTTCCGATTTATACAAAAATCTATCGTTATCCTGAGCTACTCCGTCAAGAAGTTGACAACCAAATTCAGGAAATACTGAACCAAGGAATTATTAGACACAGCGATTCACCTTACTCAGCTCCGCTTTTGATTGTGCCAAAAAAACCGGATTCATCTGGTAAACAAAATCGTGGCGTATCGTTATTGATTATCGGAAATTAAACAATATTACAATCGATGATAAATTTCCGATGCCGAATATAGACAATATTCTGAATAAGCTGAGTCGAGCAATGTATTTTAACATGCTCGACTTGGCTAAAATCTTCCATCAAATAGAAGTAGCCGAAGACGATATAAGTAAAACAGCCTTTAGTATTGCAAACGGACATTATCAATTTGTCAGGATGCCATTTGGACTCAAAAATGCTCCTGCCACTTTTCAAATGCTAATGAACTCCGTTTAAGGAGAGTTCATATATATGTGTACTTAGACGATGTAATAATATTTAGTCCTAGTAAAGAAGAACATTTTGACAATTTACGGAAAATATTACAAAAGCTTAGTTATGGGAACCTAAAAATTCAACAAGACAAGCGAATTTATTAAATAGAAAACTGAGTTTTGAGGTCACATCATCACAACTAAAGGAATAAAACCTGATCCGAACAAGTTAGATGCAATCAATAAATTTCCAATTCCCAAGACCCCAAAATACATAACATCTTTCTTAGGTCTTGTGGTACACTATAGGAAATTTAACAAAGATTTTGCGAAAATCGCGAAACTATTTACATCGTGTTTAAAAAAGCATAAACGAATTAATATTACTGATACTAAATATAAATATGCTTTTAATAATTTAAAATTACTAATTTCTTCAGATCTTATTCTTAGTTACCCTAATTTTTCTAAACAATTTATTTCAACCACCGACGCAAGTAATTTTGCCCAAGACAATCACTCGGTATGTTATGCCTCACGGACTTTGAACCAACACGAGTGTAATTATTCGACTATTGAAAAAGAATGACTTGCAAGAGTCTGGGCAGTAAAGTATTTTCGCCCATACCTTTACGGTAGAAAATTTGTTATAAGGACAGACCATGCCTTTACAATCGCTTCACAATATAAAAGAACCCAACTCTAAATTACAACGTAGGAAGATTAGGCTAGGGCAATTTAATTTTGAAATTGAATATGTAAAGTGACGAGAGGATAAGGTTGCCGATGCCCTGTCCCGAGTCGAAATCCACTTAAATGAGATGGAACTTAATGAAATACGCTCAATAGATGCGACAATTAACTTTGCCTAAGAAGACAATACCGAATATATTCCAATCTCTGAATATCCTCTAAATTGCTATAAAACTAAAATTATTATAAAAACTGGTACTGTAGAAAAATTTTTGTTAAATAAAATACATGGTAAAATTAGAAAAATATTCATAATCCCCAACCCACTTGAGAATTCATTTATAAAGATTTTTAAAGAACATATATCCCTAAAAGGAATTGTAGGAGTAATGATAGATGACAAAAAAGTTTATAGCTTATTTCAAAATACTTTATATAATTATGTGACGACAGAAAAGAAATCGAAACGCATAGAAACAATAGAAATAAATAATAGAAACATTTTAGAAAATTTAAACGAACAAATAGTAATAAATTTACATCGTGTAAATTTAATTAAAACGAAGTAAATCAAATTGACCATGTACTAGTGTCAAAAAGATGGGCAACATCAATAATAAACATAACAACATGCCGCGGAGCCAATTGCGACAGCGATCATTTCCTTGTTGTTGCAAAAGTAAGGCAAAGAATATCAAATATTGCAAAAAAGGGTGGAGTTAAAAGAGTGAAATGGGATAATGAAAAGTTTAAGGAAACTGATTTAAAAGAACAATACCAAAGTGCAATAAGAACAAAAATAGAGTCCCTAGAAGGTACAAATGAAACTATAGATGGAAAATGGTCGCAAATAGAAGAAAGTTTAATTACCGCAGCGAGAGAAGTTATAGGAAGAAAGCGACCTGAAAGAAATTCTGAATGGTTTGATGAAGAATGTGTACTAGCAATAGAAGAGAAGAATAAAGCTAGAGAAAAGACATTACAGAATAACACAAGAGCAAATAGAATGCAATACATCGAAAAAAGAAGAATATCTACAAAAATCTGTCGTAGGAAAAAGAAATTAATGATGAGAAACAAAATAATTGAAATCCAGAATGAGCAAGATCAAAACAATGTAAAACGGTTTTACGAAAAAATAAAGAAAGAAACCAGAGGCTTTCAACCAAGGTTAATAGCCTGCATAGACAAAGACAATAAAATATTGTCAGAAGAAAACGAGGTTTTAAATAGATGGTCCGAATACTTCAAAGATCTGTTAAATATAAACCATATAAGTGCAGAAATTAACAATGACATAATGTACAACGTGGAACCTAAAGACATACCACCATCAGCAGAAGAAATTAGTGAAGCAATAAAAAAACTCAAGCGTAATAAAGCCCCGGGTGATGACCAAATAACAGCGGAATTATTACAAAATGGCGGGGAATTTTTACATGATAGAATTCACAGATTAATAGTTGAAATATGGAGCAATAAAGTTATGCCTAAAAAATGGAGTGTAGGATTAATATGCCCCATACACAAGAAGGGGAACAAGTTAAACTGTGAAAATTACAGGGGAATAACGCTGCTAAATTGTGCATATAAGGTTATGTCAAATGTTTTATATGAGAGAGTAAAACCAATATATGAAGAGCAAGTCGGAGAGTACCAGTGTGGTTTTAGAAATGGCAGATCGACAATAGATCAAGCATTTCTGGTTAAACAAATCATGGAGAAATGCTACGAGTATAATGTAGATTTGCATATGATATTTATAGACTTCAAGCAAGCATTCGATAGCATTAACAGAAAAGAAATTCCGAAGACCTTAATGAAACTGGGCGTCTCCACGAAGTTGACTGGTCTTATAATGATGACAATGCAAAATTCCACGAATAAGATATTAATACAGGACTCTACATCAGAAGAATTTATTAGTACAAGCGGTGTACGACAAGGGGACGCTCTTTCAGCAATAATTTTTAATATGCTTCTGGAATATGCAATAGGTAACATGGATTTGGGAGGTAATATATTCATGAGAGAGTATCAGATTATAGTGTACGCAGATGATATTTTGATTATTGCCAAAGCTTATAATAAAATGGCAGATATATTTAAATTAATCACAGAAAAATCGCGTAAAATAGGCTTAAATATAAATATGGCAAAAACCAAATACCTAAAAATGTCAAGAAATGAAGAAAGAAGACTTCCACAAAATATAAAAATCGAACAAGATGAAATTGAAGGTGTTAATAGCTACAAATATCTTGGCATAATATTAACAAACAATAACAGTAGCCAAGCCTGCGTACAAGACCGAATACAGGCAGCAAACAAATGTTACTACTCTCATAAGAAGCTGATGACATCCAAGCTAATAACAAGAAGAGCAAAGTTGCAAATATACAAAACCATCATACGTCCAGTAGCAACTTATGGAAGTGAAACATGGACCATGAATAGAAATGAAGAAGAAATGTTAAGAATATTTGAAAGAAAGATATTTAGAACTATTTATGGTCCAATACGAAATGAAAACGGCGAATACCGTAGAAGGCACAATTCAGAGTTATATGCGCTATCAGAGAACGAGGACATTGTAAAACATATAAAGTCCAGTAGATTAAGTTGGGCGGGGCATGTCATCAGAATTTCGGAAAATAGAGCACAGTACAAAATTTACAATGCTAGACCATTACTTAACAGAGCAAGAGGTAGGCCTAGAAGCAGATGGGAAAATAACATTGAAGACGATACCAGAAAACTAGGGGAAATAAACTGGAAAACCACCGCGAGAAACAGAGATGAATGGAGGAAGATAGTGAAGAAGGCTAAAACTCACCAGGAGTTGTAACGCTAAAAGATGATGATGATGATGAAATAGTAATAAATAAACAAATGTCAGACCAAATAAAAAATATTACATATCATGTTAATGCAAAATCAAATGAGTATAACTATTAATAATCTTGTAATCATATAAGCAAAGTAGAACACGATTTAGCTTTATTTACTATTAAGACGGAAATAAATGAAAATATTAAAATTCTATTAAAACAAATTTCAGACATTAAAGAAATTATTTTAGCAAGTAAATTAGAAGTTTTATCTAGGAACATTTTGTCAAAGGAAGAGATTAAAAATAATAATACAATTGAAACACTTCCTTACATAAAATCTTGTCTACTTATCAAAGAAAATCTTATAATTATTGTAATATCTTTGGCAAGATTTGATAATGAAAAATGTTATAAAAAGTTAATCGAAAAAATTCCTAATAAAAGCAACTCTTTAGAAATAAGGGTTGATTCTGATAAAATTATTTCAAAATCAATATACAAAATAATAATAAAATGGATTGTAAATATCATAAAAACTTTAGAGAACAAATTAAAATAGTATCACACAATATTATAATAACGAAAAATTTAAAATAACTTCTTTACTTAATAATTGTGGACAGCAAAACATTATGAGAGTCAAAGTCAATAACATTATAAAATTCACGCATTGTAGAGTTTCTCTAGGAGGTTTTTAAACAAAAAACTCCGAAGTATAATACTTCCATCAAATTTTACCATATGTAGAACGTGATATTAATATCGAAAAATTACTAATCAATTTCAATTAGAAGATCTCCATTTTGCACATATCAGTAATACTAAACATTTAAAAGAATTTAAACTTGACCAAAAATTGGAAATGGTATACTAATAATATAACGACAGATATAATAATCATAATCGGGATACGGATTGTTTGTATACCTATACAAAAAATTCAAATTGGGATTACCCAAATTAAAATTTACAATTTAAAGATATTCGCCAAAGAACACCCAAGAAAATATTACAAAAACAGAAATATTACCATTCGAGTAATATTTCATGTCTTACATATTTAATATAAGTAATATTTCAAATAATATTTTTTTTTGTTCCTCTTCAAACGTGTGCTATAAATTTCATATATCATAAACAAGTATCAAATTCACTTATTTTCATTCATAACAACTTAATTAACTACATTGTGGAATATCCGTAGTACCTATAAAAATACAAATTATTTAAAATGGCTGAATCTTATTTTTAGGCAATTTATTTTAAAGCATTTATAATGCAATGACCATATCATGTTTCTATAATGTTTTATTGTCACACACATATGCTTAACAGATGTGTTTTTATAATTCGTAAAAAGTTAGAATAAGCAATATTTAGAAAGTAAGAAAAATTGTAATTAAAATTAAAATAAGAAAGTTTAATAAGTTCATTTGTAATATCTACAATGGTTAAAACAGAAATAAATTTTTTGAAGAATTAATTATTTATTTTTCATTGATTTTCGAAGTATTTATTTAGTTATATATAGGTATATAAAATAGAAGCTTTAAATTTGGTATAACAATGTTTTTTCTATTTCTTTTGTGTCCCCGAAATTTAAACTTAATTGTAGTGGTGGTTCAGGTGCCTCCTAAGAAATCCAATATTGAAAAGCTTATCTTCGAATTTCATGAAGATAGGAACTTAAAATTTGATACACGAGGATTCTTTCCTATGTCCGTTCTTATTTAAATATTTTATGTTTTTAAAAGACTAAAAATTTGACCATAAAACGTATTATTGTATTCTAGTATATAAAGAAGAAAATTTGTTTGTTTGTTTGTTTATTTGTTTCTTTGTTTGTTTGTCCAGGATTCACGTGAAAACCACTGGTCAGATTGTCACCAAATTTTAGAGGAATAATTCTGGGTGCCCTGGGGGTGACATAGGCTATGTCACAGTTTTATAAGTCAACAGATTGCGGCTCCAGAGCCGTTATAAGCTTTTTCGTCTTTTTGATGTCGAGTTGAAACGGTTTGACCGATGGACTTAAAATTTTGCACAAATGTTTCTCGTAGCAAGCGAAATTTGTTGTATAAAGTTGATTAGAATGAAATAACCCATCTCGGCGTGGCGAGCTTCCAAAAAATTTCGTGTTTCCGATTTGTGTCCAATTTTACAGGGTGGTTTTGAAGTTGAAAAGAGAGGTTGACACAAATTTTTGTTGAGTTCGGTTGATCCGTTTAGGCACGAGGGGGAATGAAGCTTTTTCAATGTTTATGATGTTGAATTAAAACGGTTTGACCGATTGACTTGAATTTTTGCACAGATGTTCCTCTTAGCAACTAAAAGTAGTTGTATAAATTTGGTTGGAATAAATTAACCCATTTCGACCTGGTGGGCTTCCAAAACATTTTGTGTTTGCGATTTGTGTCCAATCTTACAGGGTGATTTTGCAGTCTAAAAGAGGGGCTGAGACAAATTTTTGTTGAGTTCGGTTAACCCGTTTGGGCACGAGGGCCCAATAAAGCTTTTACAATGTTTTTAATGTCGAGTCAAAACGGTTTGACCGATTGACTTGAAATTTTGCACAAATGTTCCTCTTAGCAACCAGAATTAGTTGTATAAATTTGGTTGGAATATATTACTCATTTCGGGCCGGCGGGCTTCCAAAAAATTAAACGATTAAACGATTAACTAAGTTTTAGTCAGAAATTTTATACCAGCATTTTAATTATAAAACAGGCACCAGGTTAATTTTGTTTGGACCTGTTTACGCGTTTTGCACAAGGATTCAATGGAATTTAAAAATTTTTTTTTTATTTATTCTTTTTTGTTAATTAATTCTTTATCCTCCTTTAAAAATTACAGAATAAATTTCGTAAGACTAAATTATATAGTTTGATTCATTTTGTTTACATTAGTATTATATTATTATTTTATTCCTTTATATCTCTATTTATTCTTAAATATGTAAGAGAATAGTTTAAGACTCTTCTTATAACTAAGTTATAGTGGTAAATGTCACATAGGTCAAAAATCCTAATTAATTAGGGGTGACTATAGTTTGAATAACAATTCATAAATCAATTTTTAAAACAAAACGAACAAAATAAAAAATATAAAAAATATTAAGTTTAAGTTTTGTGATTATGTATGTGATTATTAATTTCAAATTAAGAAAACATAATAAATAAACAAATAAATACTTTTATAGAATGTAGCAAAAAAGGTAATAAGCGTATCATATAAAAAACATAAAATAAACAACAGAAATCTATAACTGAATATAATTGTAAATATGTATAAAGAAGACTTAGATTAAAGCTAAAGTAGCATCTTTGGTTTTCGGATATTTTTACTTGAAAGCGGAAGTTTATTGTACAATCTCGTGAAACAATGTTGTACGAGTTTTGATAACTAGTGTTCTAAATATTGAACCAACATTTCTTCGATGTTGGTTTGTTGTAAGATTGCATTGTTCATTTATACGCAAATTTGGTTATATATGTTCGTTTGTGATGTATTTCTTTATCGTAGTAAAAAAGTATAGGTGTTTGATTAGGAATATTTTTAATTGTTGATATAATTCCATGCTTTGATGGCTGCGATTTCTGTTACACATACTTTTTATAACATATTTCTGGTGGATAAGTAGTGGTTTAATTTTAATTTTGGTATGCACCTTCCCAGCAACTTATTCCATACTGTATTTTCGAGTGTATTAAACTAAAGTAAACCATTTTCAGTATTCTTAAAGAACACAGTAATTCTTTCTAATAAAATCTAAAACTCAAAAAATTCAGTTTCGTATATATTATGCTTAAATACATAGTATTTTAAAACATTTTTTCCATAAAAGAAGCCTACAATTCTAACATAAAATTATAAAAAACCGAAGAAGAGTGTAGTAGAACTTTCTGGTAAGTACAAAACAAAATATAAATTGAAAAGCAGATTTTTAAACTTTTTCTAAACCATCGACTATATTTTATTCAAACGCTAGCAATTCAAGTAAACTGCTATTTACTTAGTTTAATGACATAATGGCAAATTTAGTATACCCTTTTGACCTCTCAATGGCGTTCTAATTTAAGTTGATGTTATTGAAAAAAGTTATCACAAGAATGGTATACATGTTAATTTTAAAATGTATGAAGCAATTTTTTTAAAACGAGTTTTTTTAGGGATTATTCTAGCAATTTTTCAACAAATTTATCAAATTTCACTTGAAACTTTTCATAATTATGAAATAATAACAATAAAAATTCAAGCAGCATCAAATTGTCAAGAAGCAGAACAAAAACCTATACATAAATTAGAGATAATCGTTAAAACTGTTTTGCAAACTGTTTTTTAAAGTTTTTGTTTCGCAATCGGTTAAAAGACCTCGGCAAAACATTTTTTTAAACATTCCCCTAATTCAAAGAAGTTTTACCTACTTTCAAAAATTGGACGTAATTTACTTACAAAAATTTTCTTTTTAGGAATGATAAGTATATACATGCACGCATACAAAATTTCCATTCAAGTGGTCAAACCGTTTCTGCTTAAGAGTAAAGTAATAAAAAAATCTGTAAAAAGCTGCTGTATCCAAATGGGTTAACGTAACTCAACAAACCTGCTTTTGAAACTTTGACCAAGCAATATTTCGAAAAATTGGACGTAATATCCATCCCAAATTTTTTTTGAAAAAATTGTCGGGCGGCAAGGGGTAACAAATTCCAAGTCTGTCTTCCGATGGTGTCGGTTTGACAGGTGCACATGTAATATAGCAATTTTAGTATTTGTTTTTGTTTATTAGGTTATAAGTATTTCATGAACGGTAAATTATTTACATTATTTGTTCTAAATTATTATTTTTTTTTTATTTTTAGATATAAGATATTATATTATAAAGTATTTTTATATTGCGATATATTTTATATTATGATAATTTTTACCCAGCCGGGATTCGAGCCCGAAACCACTCATTCCATCATAATGAGAAGCGGCGCCTTAACCACTCATGGCTGAATATAAAAAAGGTACAATAATGTTTTACTATTAAAAAAAGAAAGAAAAAAATTTCATATTAAATTAAAATTAAACATTAAAATAACAATTTTAAAATTTAAAACCAAAGAAATTGAATATTAACAATCCAAAATTAAAAATTAAAAATTGAAAATTAAAAATTTAAATTAAACATTTACAATGAATCAAAAATAAAAACAGGCTTCCAAAGATTACAAAACATTCAAAAACTTGTGCACAACATTTCTTCCTGAATCATACAAGCGATGATTCGTTCTTTATAGCATTAGGGAGTTAATTAAAATATTAGAACCCCTTATACGTTATACAATTTTGCAAATGTATAACGTATAAGGGGTTTTTTTTTTTTGCAAATGAACCACCAACGAAATTTATCCTAATATCATTTGTATTTCTAAGCAAATATGGTTGCGTATCTCCTCTACTTGACACTGTATTGGACAGATAATCTGGTGTTAATTTATTTTTCATTTTGAATATGTAGGCCATAACCATCACTGTAATTCTTTTTTTTCATTCATCCATTTCAATGTTTGTAACATTCATGTAATTGACGTGAACCTATTACATTTGAGAATTATTCTCATCGATCGATTTTGCAATTTTTGGAGAACATCCAATTCATAGAGTGTAAATAAATAAATAATTGTAGCATTGTGGTTAACTATAACATCGAAGTGTGGTTAGCTATAACATTGTAAATGTTTATAGCACACGACGACAATTCGCGTACGAAAACCGATTTTTTTTCCAATTTTTTTTGCATTATAATGAATATGTTTGCGGAATTTTAGTTTATTGTCAATGACAATACCTAGATATTTAATTTCTTCTACCACTTCAATATTTTCGGTTCCAATATTAAGCATCATTCATATTCATGTGTTGGAAATCCCGTTAATTTTTTATTATATACTTTTATATGAACGTGCCTGTGTCTATTGCTTTATTTTTCATTCTGTCAGTTAGTGGTACATTTATATTAGAAATCTGACCATACATTTATAAGAATTGCATGGTGCAGTGGTAAGCGAAGTGGTTTCAAGTGTAAACAGATCTGAGTTCGATCTTCGTTAAAATACAAAATTTATTTGGAAAGTTTCTTTAAAAATTTGTGACTTTGTAACTTTAAATATGTTCAAACATGATTACGCATTAGCAAGCAAATATTTTATCGATTGGCTTTTTAATAAAAAATTTGAATAAATAGGTACTTAAATAAATAACAAGTAAAGAAACAGTCAGTCGGTGCAACCGACTTAGAAATACCCTACACCTATTTGGTTCAAATTTAAGGACATATCCATAAGTCATTTTAACACCATAGAAGCTGTTATTAATTTGATCGTAAGACATAGCTAACCAAATTAACTGTATAATACTAAAAACATTTTCTAATTACCCTATCTATTAAAAAATACTACAAATTCTTACTAATTTATCTATTTAAAAATATTAAAAAACAAACAAACTTGAAATAAATGAAAATATATTTATTCCAATTCAATTACAAAATGAAAAAATTCTAATTATTAAATTTTGTGATAAAAAGATAATCAAAGCATAGTATATTTAATAATCCAAATTTTTAAAAATTGCAATTATTTTAAATGGTTAGTTTATATACCTAATAGAAAAGCTTATAAACGCAAAATATGCAATAAATGTATTTCTAAAATACAATTAAAAATTTACACCTTTTCATATAATTCATTTAAATATAAAAATAAATTTTACATAAATGCAGCAAGTACCTTTGAACATAGCTGAACCACTACAATTAAGTCTAGATTTCGGAGACACATAGGACATAGGAAATATATTCATTGGCTTCGAAATTAAACTCGACCACAACCAATTTCCATGGTACTTTCATTACTAGTAACCTACTGTTAAATTTCATCAAAATACCGGCATTATTTTTTGAGTTATGGTGTTTGTAAGATATATGTTTGTTAGTCCTTGAACTTTTCAAGGGTTCCAGGACCCGAAATTATGGTACGATTTCGCCCATATGCAGTCCCGTCATACTTTCAATACTAGTTAACCCTTGTACACAATTGGAACGCTATATCTTAATTTTAAGTTACTAGTTTTATTAATTTCGATGATAAGCTTTTACACATTGGGGGGTCTAAGAGAGGTTCTGAACCACCACTCCAATTAATCCCAAATTAGGGGGGCACGCAAGAAATAGTAAAAAACACCCTTGTGGCAAATTGGAAGCTTCTACATTTGTTTCAAGTTACTATCTTTATTAATTTCGAAAATATGTTTTAAGGGCTTAAGAACTGAGTGGCTGGTCCCCGATCCACTACTCCAATGGGGCCCAAATTTCAAAGACACTTACGAAATAGGAAGGGACACCCTGATACCAAATTTGGAGGTTCTATCTTCATTGGTTTCGGAATTATGAAACTGAGAACTGAGTGGCTGGTCCCCGATCCACTACTCCAATGGGGCCCAAATTTCAAAGACACTTACGAAATAGGAAGGGACACCCTGATACCAAATTTGGAGGTTCTATCTTCATTGGTTTCGGAATTATGCTCGTTTGGCCTAAATTCGATCAAAAAGTCCTAAGTTCTGAACCCATTGTCCAATCCTCACCGTACGTAATCACCGCCGTAGTTTCGCTGCCAATAACCTACAGCACAAATTTCATGAAGATAGCCTCATTAGTTGTTGAGTTATCGTGATTTTTTATATATGTTCCTTAGCCCTGACATCGATTAAAAGGTCCGGAATCCGAACCGTTGGGCTGATTTCGCCCTTATATAGTCCGCGCTGTACTTATAGTACTAGTTAGCCCTTGTACACAATTTGAACGGTCTATCCTAATTTTAAGTAACTATTTTTAGTAATTTCGATTATAAGCCTTTAAAACTTGGGAGGTCTGAGAGGGGTACAGAACCACCACTTCAATTGATCCCAAATTAGGGGAACACGCAAGAGATAGTAAAGAACACCCTTGTGGCAAATTGGAAGCTTCTACATTTTTTCAAGTTGTTATCTTTATTAATTTTAAAGATATGCTTTAAGGTCTTCGGAAATGTGTGGCTGGTCCCCGACCCACTACTCCAATGGGACCCAAATTCAAAAGACACTTAGGAAATAGGAAGGGACACCCTGATACTAAATTTGGAGGTTCTATCTTTATTGGTTTCGGAATTATGCTCGTTTGGCCTAAATTCGATCAAAAAGTTCTAGGTTCCGAACCCATGGTCCAATCCCGACCTTACGCAATTCCCGAAATAGTTTCATTACTAGTAACCTACAGCACAAATTTGATGAAGATAGCGTCATTAGTTGTTGAGTTATCGTGATTTTTTATATTTGTTCGTTAGCCCTGAAACCGATTAAAAGGTCCAGAATCCGAACCCATGGGCCGATTTCGCCCATATGCAATCCCCGCCGTACTTTCAGTCCTAGTAACCTACAGTTAAAATTTCATCAGGATAGCTCCATTATTTTTTGAGTTATCGTGCCTACGGACGGACGGACGGACGGACGGACGGACGGACGGACGGACGGACGGACGGACGGACGGACGGACGGACGGACGGACGGACGGACGGACATGGCTATATCGACTAAGGCGGTCACGCTGATCACAAATATATATACTTTTCCATTTCTAGCTCGCTTCCTTTAGGTGGTTACAAACACCATACCAAAGTTAATATACCCCTTTACCTATTCTATAGGTGTAGGGTATAAAAAGACTATTAAATGAAATTAAAAAAAAAATTTTTTTACCGTGAAGCGAATTTGAACCAACGACCCCAACATTTAATAAAATTTGCAACATACAAAAAGTAGACTACCTAACTTATTGATCTTCAAATTTTTAAGATGCACAAGATATTACTCGTACATCAGTCGTTTGTTTTTGTTCTCATTTTCTGCATGTGTTTTTTAGAATCGAAGCATACTGCGTAATACAATTGTAACGGTTGTTAAATGATTAGTTTAAGTATGTGATATTGATATTAAAGAACATAAACAAAAGACTACGTATATGTATATATTATGCTTTATTGATTATGGAAATTATTATAAGAATTACTATCCTAAAAATTTTTAATATTTTTATAGATAGATTACATATTAACCTACCAAGTTTCTTTAAAAATTAAAACGTATATGTATATTCAAAGCCATAAGTAAAAGTATTAATTGAAGAATGTTGAGAACGAGTTTTAGAAATATTTTTTAGTTTTGGAAATTGTCAAATTATTTAAGTGGAAATAAATTGAAATAAAACTAAAAAGTAAAAAATAAAATAAAAAAAAAATATTTATTTCAATATTTACTTTTATTTAAGTAAAGCTGGCCCCCTAAAAGGTAGAAAATAACAAATTGATCGTAGACATTAGTTCTTTTAATGTTTGAAAACTTTTAAGCTTAAAATTTTCATTAACAAAAAATTTATGGCAGATCTTTTGCATTTAAAAGTGTTTTAATATAAAAGTAAATTGCTGGATTAATATTAACAAAAAGAAGAATTGTCTTATATTGGTCAATGGTTTAGAAAAGGTTTAAAAATCTGCTTTCTAACTTATATTTTTTTTTGTACTTATCTGAAAGTTCTACTACGCTCTTCCTAGTTTTTTCATGAGTTTATGAGAGAAATGTAGGCTTCTTTCTTAGAAAAACTGTGTTAAGATGCTATGTATGTAAGCATAATATATACGAATTTGAATTTTTTATTTCTAGATTTAGAAGAACTGCAATTTTACACTTAAATCTATTTTTAAAAAACAACAATAATTGCAAAGTAGATAAAAAACAAAGACTTACGAAAACATCTACAGAAAGAAAAGGTTTTGTTATTTAAATTTCAAGATATTATTATTCGGATTCTTTATTAGCTTTACTTTTATTATTATTAATATTATCTCATTTAGCTTTTGCACTATTTGAGACTATTTAAGAAGAGCAAAAAAATTAGTCTTATTAATGAAGTGAGCTTTTGAAATAAAAGTTAACTTGCGTTAATACCAAAAATTTTAAAATTTCATTGAACCTTTGTATAAAACGCGTAAACAGGTCAAAACCAAATTAACCCTGTGGGTTTTTATAATTAAAATGCTGATACAAAATTTTCAAAAAAGAAAACTTCATGGCGTCGTCGTAGAAAACAGGGTAATCGAACTTAGCTAAAAATTTGTGTCAGCCCTCTTTTCAACTGCGAAACCACCCTGTAAAATTGGAAAAAAATCGGAAACATAAAATTTTTTGGAAGCCCGCCAGGCCGAAATGGGTTAATTCATTCCAACCAAATTTATACAACAAATTCCGGTTGCTGAGTGGAAGATTTGTGCACAATTTCTAGTCAATCGGTCAAACCGTTTTGACTCGACATCAAACACATTGAAAAAGCTTCAATGCGCTTCGTGCCCAAACGGGTTAACCGAACTCAACAAAAATTTGTGTCAGCCTCTCATTTTGACTGCAAAATCATCCTGTAAAATTGGACACAAATCGGAAACACAAAATTGTTTGGAAGCCCGCCAAGTCGAAATGGGTTAATTTATTCCAACCAAATTTATGTATTTAATTCCGGTTGCTAAGAGGAACCTTTGTGCAAAATTTCAAGTCAATCGCTCAAACCGTTTTGACTCGACATCCAAAAAACGAAAAAGCTTAAAACGGTTGTGGAGATACAACCTAATGACTTATAAAATTTTGACATAGCCTTTGTCACCCCCGGGCTCTCAGAATTATTCCTTTAAAATTTTGTGACAATCGGACAAGCGGTTTTCACGTGAATCCTGGACAAACAAACAAATTTTGTCCTTTATATATTAGAACATTTGTGAAGCGTGACCTCCCAAGTCGATATAGCCTTGTCCGTCCGTCCGTTCCTAGGCACGATAACTCAAAAACTAATGGAGCTATGTTGATGAAATTTTAACTGTAGGTTGCTAGGACTTCTAGTACGGCGGGGATTGCATATGGGCGAAATCGTCTCATGGGTTCGGATTATTGACCTTTTAATCGTTCTAAGGGCTAACGCCTCAGCGGAAAATTCTTTTAGTTTATTTGTATTGTATTCATATTTTTCATTTAACTTACTTAAAACTATAACTAAAATATTAAAATATTGTCTAACCTGGTAATTTTTTGGTTAACTTTTTTTAGGTAGCTTTCTTTGATTCCAAAATTGCTGATTAAAGCTGTTTTTATTTGGTTCCAATATGCACTTGCACCGAATGTTCAATATTAGCCATCATAACAGAATTCAATATTTACATAAATTACGAATGGTGTACTTGGATATGATATATTTGTTTCGCTATTAACTTTTATTTCGCTGATTTCATTAATAATTTCCGGTTCTTCACTGATAGTGCATAATTAATTCAGTCCATTGTGTTTTGTTTTATTCACTTTTTGGCATTGACTGCTTGAATTGATTTTATAGTTAAATTTTTATTTAATTTATTTAAATTTTAATTTGAAGTTTACTTTTGTCTATATTTATTTAATATTTATGTACACAACTTATTAATAGTTTTTATTTTTATTATTGAACCGTTATAATACCGGTTAATTATTTAGAATTTAAATTATTTTTTTTTTAAAATTGTTCACTATTAGATAAGTTATTTAGTTCGTATTACAAAATTCACTATCTTTAGATAGCAAAACTACTCGACTCTGCCAATTAAGGGTTTTATTATTTTTTTTTATAAATAAAACTCCCGATTTTAAATTTGAAATTTTGAATTAAATTTTTTTTTATTTTAAACTTTAATCTTATCCGTTTGGATTTGGTCTTAAGACTGAATTTACATTTTCTTCAATTTTTAAATGTTACACTGTCTTTTTTATACCCGTGCATACATATATGACATCGGTTATATTAAAATTGGTCCTCCATTTTTAACTCATCGATCTAGACGAGCTAGATATAGTGTCAAGGGTACGTATCAGAACAGCATCGAAAGTAAATCGATCTAGCTCCGTCGTCCGTCCGTCCGTGTGTCAGCACGGTAACTCAAAAGCTAAACGGGCTAGACTTTTGAAATTCACACAAAGTCATTCTTAGACAATTTCTAGGTTCCCTATTGTTTTTGGTTAAAATCGGGCCAAGGCTTCGGAGAGCTGCCATACAACTTTTTTGCACCAATATGAATTTCTTCAAAACTAATTATACTACGAGGATGAAAAATACAAAAGGTTAGTTTTATAATGAATCCGGCACTTATATGAAGTTTCAAAATGTTACGGCTTCATTTTCGGGGGGCTGCCATACAACTTCCTTGCACCAATATGAATTTTTTCAAAACTTATTATACTACGAGGATGAAAATTACACGCGGTTAAGAATGTAATGAATCAAGCACTTATATGAAGTTTCAAAATGTTACGGCCTAATTTTCGGGCAGCTGCCTTATTACTTCTTTGCGCCAATATGAATTTCTTCAAAACTAACTATACTAAGAGGTTGAAAATTACACACGGTTAGTTACGTAATGAATCGAGCACTTATATGAAGTTTCAAAATGTTACGGCCCCATTTTCGGGCAGCTGCCATGCAAAGTTTTCAATTCAATAACTATTTATCTAATGAAGCTACAAGGCTAAAATTAAAATTGGGCAGGTAAAGTAATAGTGAAAGTTACTTGGGAAAGTTGGACATCACTCGAACAAACTTTTAGGGGCGAATTTTTTTTTTTGTTTTTTGTTTTTGTTTTAAGCAAAAATTATGGGATAATAAATTTAAATTTGTTGTTTTGTGTTATTATACCCGTATGACTATATAGTCCAAGGGTATAATAAATTTGCCATTACGTTTGTGACGCAGAGAAGGAGGGGGGGTAGATATAGACTCAAGTGTATGGATCGGATCAGAATCGAAAAATAAATCGATTTAGCTATGTATGTCCGTCTGTCCATCTGTCCGTCTGTCCGTCCGTCCGTCCGTCCGTCATCACGATAACTCAAAAAGGAAAGGAGCTAGGATTATGAAATTTTCACAAATTCGTTTTTAATTAAAAAACGGAATCGAATTTTAAATTCAGCCATTTTGGTCCACGGGTTCGAGTACCTGCCATACAACTTCTAATTTTATATGAGCATTACTCTATACCTATGCAAGCTGCGTGTCTGAAATTTTGTCAAAAGTAGTTTAGTATAATGGCCAAAGTTACTGCAAAATTTGGTTCATCTACTGCAGAGGGTTCGAGTAGCTGCCATACAACTCCTTCTTTTATATGAGCTTTACACTACACCTGATGAAGCTGGGTGTCTGAAATTTTGCAAAAAATAGTTTAGTGTAATGGCCAAAGTTACTGCAAAATTTAGTTGGTCTACTGCTGAGGGTTCGAGTAGCTGCCCTACAACTCCTTTTTTTATATGAGGATTACACTACACCAAGTGAAGCTGGGTGACTGAAATTTTGCCAAAAATAGTTTAGTGTAATGGCCAAAGTTACTGCAAAATTTGGTTGGTCTACTGCAAAGGGTTGGAGTAGCTGCCATACAACTCCTTCTTTTATATGAACATTACTCTACACCTAATAAAGCTGAATGTTTGAAATTTTGCCAAAAGTAATTAACCGGATGATATAATGTATATGTTACGGTCATACGGGTTTCCCAGGGTAGACACAGTCTACTCTACTACACTCTTCCTCGTTTTTTTATGGTTTCTTTTTTGTTTGTTTTTTTTTTTATGGTTTTTCTTTTTTAAGCAAACCTTATGGAATGATGGAATAAATTTTTTTTAACTATTTCACTTTTTTAAATTTTTTTTGTAATATATATAATAGCTTAAGGGAAATTTATTGTATACACCTTAGTGAGTATGCACGGGTATCTAAAAGTTGGCAAGAGCAACTGTAATCTTCCTCGTTTTTTCTTCATTGGAAAATGCAAGATCTACCCACTTGTCATTACATTTAAGGTAACTAATAATTTGTTAGAAGTCATTCCTATAGAACTCACTAATGAGACTGAAGTCAATTTCATCTTGGAAATTAATAGATAAAAAACAATTACCATAGTCACCGACAATAAATGAAAGAGAAGATCGATAAAAATCTCCGAATATACAGATTGAGTCATCCTCATGCATTCCGAAATGATCATGCATGTCACTTGTCGTTCGACCTTCGTTGTGTACACACCGGTATAAAACCGTGTTTATGATATTTAATATAATATTCTTAGAATTTTTCTGTTTTCAATAATTTCATTTAATTTTTATTAATTAATTCTTAAATTTACACTGTGTTATTAATCATTTGATTTGCTAATATTTCACTTTAAATTACTTTGTATTTTATTTTAAAAATATTATATTTTTTCATGTTGTGATGGTGTTTTGTTACGTATAAATTATTTTTTTTACACAGATTTTTAATCTATTAGGGACATTTTTTTTTCTATTATACACTTTAATTAATTTTAATAGTTTTGTTTTAATTCTAAAAATTTCTATTAAATATAAGAACTTTTATTTTTTTTTAATTAAAAATTTATTCTAATTTAAAATACGCGTCGGATTTGTTTTGTTTACAATTAATAACTTGTCAAATTTATATTTTGTTTTTATTTCCCATTCATCTCCTAGCAGTAAACAAAACAAATATTATATCCATCTCCTTTCCTTTGATGTGTGGATGTTGATGATCTAATTTTTTTAGATTCTCAATCTCTTATATTTTTAATTTGCATTTTAATTGTATTGGTAACTTATGATTAGATTACACCATAAATTACTACATATAACTTTATTTGTTGATGTCTTTTTTAGTAATTTAAATAAATTAATACTCATTTTGTTATTTTAACATTAACTTTTTTTTTCAAATATAAATTTTTTATTTTAAAATCTAAATTACATGTGCTTTTACTTTGTGTGAGTTTGCGACTGTAACTTCGTTCAATAAAGGCATAAAAACTGTTGATTATAAGTCATAAGTCGTTTTCTCACTCCAAAAATAAAATTAGCCGCTGTAAATCATTAATTAAGGAAGGCCAATCCTACTTATATTTATTTTAAACTTCAATTTTTAATTTTAAATTCATATATTAATTTCTTTCACTTTCAAATTAATTTTGCTTTTATATCTCTTTTCTATTCTTAAAACTTTATATTTTATTTTCATTAATAATTAATTTTATTTCGATTGATCAATGTGTTTCCGCAACAAGAATGTCAACTTTGCCAGAAATAGATGCAAAAGAGTTATCAACAAGCAAAACTTCTTATTCAACCAAAGAATAAAACGTAGATTGTTCCACATGCCAAAGAACAAGCAAAACTTCTTATTCAACCAAAGAATAAAACGTAGATTGTTCCACATGCCAAAGAACAGCAAGACCTTTTGAACTTTTACAAAGGAGTTAAAGGAGGACGTAAGCGAGTCCTATTTGTTGATAAAAATAACAGAGTTTTGTCAGATTCTAAAGAAAAAGCCAACTTATTTGGTGAACAATTTGCTTCCAATTCAACACTGCACCAGTCAACACAAAATCCAGCTCGTTTTCCACGCGTTGGCTGTTCCTTTGATATAATTTACTTCAGGACACGAACAGTGATGAAAATATTGAGCAATCTTGACGCAAAAAAACGGCCGCTCTGGGTGGAATCACTTCAATGGTTCTCAAAAAAACTTACTCCACTATTTCAAAACCTCTACGGAACCTTTTTTTCCTTTCATTTAATATCCAACAAATTTCAAAGAAATGCTGGTGTCCCCAAAGGATCGGTTCTGTTCCCAATTCTTTTCTTAATTAACTTACTTTCAATAACATCCAATCCAATTCACAGAGTCGCAGAAGACAGCACCCTTGTAGCTTCTTATGAATTTTATAGCCGTTGTAACATTAATCAACAGATTAACACAACAGCAATAGTGAGCTAAACAATTATTTAGCAAAAATTCATAATTGGGGTGAGTGTAATCGTGTTGATTTTAACACACAAAAGACTCAATGCTGTCTAATCTCGGGAAAAATTGTAATATCTACCCCCAACCTGTCATTTCAGAGTATACCTTTGCAGCGCACAACATACCTTAACATTCTAGGTATCGGGCTAAACCAAAAATTGACCTGGATAAAACACATTTTTGGTATAGCTAAAGATGCAGGTAAAGGTTTCTTGCTTCGCTGTAAAATTTACTTTTTTGAACTTGATCTTCAAATATCTATTAAACTTACATTAGACCAAAAATGGAGTATAATGCACATATTTGGGCTGGAGCCCCCAAAAAGGCGCTGGGATATCTCGACAAAGTGCAAAATAGATCTATCCGTTTTATAAATGATCACAGTATCACCTCATCGCTCACTCCACTTAACCATCGGTGAACCGTTTGGTCACTAACCCTGTTTTATAGATACCTCGTAGGGACGAACATCTGTTCCAATGAAATCAAACAATTAATACCTCCCCTGTTTCAACATGAAACAAGAAGTGCGACAGATGTGCATCGCTTTAAACACGGCTTATGAAAATTCGTTTGTTGTAGGCACATCGCGATTATGGAATCAATTACCATGTAATGTTTTTCCCAAAGTTGGTAATTTTTATATGTACGTTGCAATAAAGTTTAAGAAAAACATTAACATCCATCTTCAAGACTTTCCTTTAAATTAATTCCTTTATCCATCATAATTCCAATTTCTAAATCCTAATCCTAACCCTAATTTCGTTCCCAATCCCGTTCCTAAAAATCAAACAATACATATGTATTTAAGATCGAACAATAAATCAAACAATACATATGTATTTAAATATTCGTACCTAGGTTTAATTTAATAAATTGGTAAGCAAAGGAATGATATGTACCAGTAATTATTGGTACACTAGATAAGTAATTATTTACAGCAAGGAGTACACCACCCCCTCGCGAAGAATTTACAGAATGATAACCATTAATCACAATCCTTTCTGTATAAGGACCAATAACCATCAAGAATTTCTTCGTTTTTAAACGAATCATTGAGTCATGTTTCCGTTATAGCTTATATATTAAAATTATATGACATAGCATCAACATAAAGCTTTTTAAGCTTGCCTCCCATACCACTACTGTTATGATAAAATATTCTGATGTTATTGATATTATCAGTAGATTGAGAGGTTTTTTTAGATCTCTTAACATTAGAAATTAAAAAGATATTAGAATTTTGTACGAGATAGGATAGTTATTTCGGTTTGGACGAAAAAACTCGTTTTTGCTTTCGCGACATTGGTGCATGTGCTTATAATACTTACTATCATAATGACTACGGAAAACCCTAAGGTCCTCTTCGACATCTCTAGCACTAAAGCCTATATTTTCATAAAATTGGAGACAAAGGCTATACAAATCTTTATAATTTGATGACAGGCCCTCATTGTGAATAAGAACTGATAAGTAAGTCCTCATTATGTAGATAAGCAAGGAAAAGTCTTATATTATAAAGAATTTTCTCATCAATCTTCAGTTAATGATTGCTTTGTTATTCTAATAATTAGAGGTATGAGCGGATCTTGAGCGAGCTTGTTATTGTTATTGCTAATTAAAATTATAGTTGATTGCTGATATTTTTATTATTACTATTGTTATTATTATTCTTATTATTATTATCATTATTACTATATACTACTATTATTATTATTATTATTATTGTTATCATCCTTGTCGTTATTATTATTATTGCTAGTATCATCATTTATATTATTATTATTAAAATTGCTATTATTCTTATTATCGTTGTTGATATAGTTGATAATATTATTAGTATTGTTAGTAATGTTATTACTATCAATTTTAACAATTGGATAACTAGATGACGGTATTGTTACTATTTAAACCTGCTTTCAACGTTACATCTTGAACAAAACTCACATCTTTTTTTCATACCGGTGATTGTATATCTGTGGTTATTTTCTGAATGCTGGAATGAACTTTTTTTTCGTTTAGCAGTGTTAAAGAAGATAGCAAATGGATTAAGAAGAGTTTTATTTGAATTAGTCTTTGATTTATTACTGAACTATGGTACCATTTTTCCAGTGGTTATAAGTTATCATATCATTAACTTTTGAAATAGGTAACATAACTTTAAACGATTTATATTTCGGTTTATATTTTAAATTTTTTAGTGTAATGTTAATAATACTAATATTAATACATATAAACTTAGTTTTAGCACATTTTCAAAAAATTTTGTAAAAATGTGCCTATATAGCTTCACTCTGTCCGTCCGTCCGTTTACAAAAACTTTTACACCGTTTGAAATAGAGTAAAGAAATTTTAACCACGAAGTTAGATACTCAGAAATTAGTAGGAGTTAGTTAACAAAATTTTTTTGTCAAGCCCCATGTTAAGGAGCTATAAGGGCTCAAATTTGAAATTTTGCTATTTTGAAACACGTATAACTTGAATATACAAAAGTAATATACAAAATTCAAAGCTCTATAAATATATTCCACATGTGTCAAAGGTTTTTCTGAATTTTCAAGGGTTACGAACCTACAGCCCCTGCAAATTCCAAAAAAGCAATGTATTGATATAAAAAGAGTTCTTTTAGGCGTTACAAAAATACGTCGATAAAATGTATCGGGTTGCCATACGGTACTAAAATTTAGCATTATATAAAACTCAATTTTTGCAAAATTTTTGGTCCCACATATCTCTTAAACGGGTCTTGGAATTTTGGACATGGTCTTGAAATTTTGGTAGAAGTTAGATACTCAGAAATTAGTAGGAGTCGGTTAACAAAATTTTTTTGTCAAGCACCTTATAGGAACTATAAGGACTTAAAAATTTAAATTTTGCTATTTTTAAACACCTATAACTTGAATACCTGTCCAATTTTGTTTTTATTAATATACAAAATTTAAAGGTCCAACATTATATTTTAACATAATATGTTAAAGGTTTTTCTTAAATTTAAAAGCGATTCCTTAAATTGAAGAAAATGTCTCTCAGTTTTACCCATTTTTGCTTAGATAGTATAATTCTAAATAAAATTCCAAATTTGTGTGGAATTCACAAATTAATTTCTCGAACCTACAAAAATGGCGAGGGAGGGGGGTGGGTTAGATAAATTTCAGTCCTTGAGAAATTTGGCAACCTTCTCCCATTGAAAAGCTATTATAACTTTAAAATAAAAAATTTACTGTTAGTAGTAAGCAGTAACTTAGTTTATAAGTAAGAAGTAACTTAGTGTATATATTTCCAAAATTAAGCTCAGTATGTAATTCAATATAATTTGAAAATGCGCTTTTTTAAAAACATTTGGTTTATTTTCATCTTTTGTTTAAAACACTATTTAGATTATTTACAACTGTATATGATGGGCACTAGGGCTTCCAATCCCGGACATAAATTCCGATCCCGGGATTTCGGGATTGCATTTTACAAATCCCGGGATCCCGGGATTGATCCCGGCATTGAGTTCCTCTGCTGAAAAAAATAATATAAAGTAGAAAATAATAAAAACTTGTAGTTTTTTTTTAATTCAGTATAAAATTAATCTTTTTATTTAAATTATTAATAACATATATAGTAATTATTATATTCATATAAAAATTAGTAATTCATATTAAAATTCTTAATTAAATATTTTTTTGTTGTTGGAAGTGGCATCTGAGGAAACCGAGCTCGTCTAGAACCTTATCGCCCATAGAACTTCGTAATTTATTACAAAATAAACCTGTAGAAGAAAAGGCTTTTTCTGACTCGATGCTGGTTGGTTTTCTCGTTTTTAAATATTTATATGCACGCTTTAAATAATCGCCATGTAAGCCACCATTTTCAAATAGATCCGTCTCTTTTTGAAGTTTGGAGACTAACGATTCGCATCGATATGGTATCACTTGTGGGCGTGACATGTGGCTGTAGTTAACGGTTGTACAGAAATAACTTCAGCAATTTCCTCCTGCACAGAAACATCTATAAATTTATCAACTTCTATTGTAGAACATGCTGTTATGGAAGTTGCATTCAATCTTTGAAAAAGATCTGAAATTAATTTACGGCACTTAGTTGGTGTTGGTACTATAATGAATTCTTTGTCGGAGTGAGAAATTCCATTCAAGCCATTATGTAGATAATACAAAAGTCCGCTTAAATCCGTACGACGTTGCTTCAATCGAATAGTTAAAGCTGTAAACAGTTTTTGACTAATAATATTATCCCCGTCTTCCAGTTTCTTCAACGTAAAGCTAATAGCGATATTGGCCGTAATAAAGTCCGCATCCTGGCGACAAAGAGCTTCAACAGTAGCCTTGGTAGGTGTTAAAGCATCAACAATTTCAGAAATCGCTTGGATTTCATTTTGAGAAATATCTATAGATATATTTAGTTTTACATCTATAAGAGCTTTCTGGACACAGTTTCTTAATAAGTAAACACGTTCTAACATAGCCAATAGACTACTCCATCTTGCAATCCTTTACTAACGGAATTTCTTTTCCGAAATCTTCTCGGACATATTTTTGTAAATCATCATTTTTGGTGGGTGAGCGTTTAAACAAAGATACTATTCTCCGCACTTTCTTTATCAGTGGCCCGAACGAAACATCATTTACTTCACATGGCGGCAACCAGCTACGATCTACAAATTCATCTCCGGCATATTCCAGCTCTCCACACATTTCAGTTTCACTATTACTATCTGAAAGTTTTTCCACTTCAGGATCTTCTTCTGATTCGGCTCGTTCTTCTGATTTTTTGTACAACACATCAATAACTGCAAGTTGTACTCCGTGTGCCAAACATAATTGTTGATGCACTGATAATAATTTTCCACCTTTTGTCATAACACTGGCTCCATCTGTCATAATAGGGATGATATCCTTATGCAAATTTAGTCCATGTTCATTTAAATTTTCTATTAATAATTGAATGCACTTTTCTGCAGGCATTGTACCACTAATACGAATTTAACCCAAGCTCCAGAATTTTGATTCTTCAGCATGTACGTTTATATTCATGTATCGCCGATTTCGTAACGATGTCCATTCATCGAATGACAGAGAAAATCGTTCTCCTGATTTTCGTTGGATAGCAATTTCAGCTTTAACCGAATTCTTATTTCATTAGCGTAATCTAAAACAATTTTACAAAACGTACTTGGTGACAATAGGCAAATTTTTAAATACCATGGCAGTTAAGCCTGCACGTAGATCCAAAGAATGGCATAAAACATTAAATAAGAGAAAGTGCAGTTAAACGTGACAGGGTTGCAGGAAAAAAATTAGTTAATGTTGTAACTTTTTTCTTCGGAGGTTCACCTGATGTACTTGCGACATCAGAATCGTTTTTATTCTTTAGTTGGATTTTGTGTATCAAAAATAAGTGAGTGTGTAGACCTCTTGTCGTTCCATCAACAATTTTTAAAACTTTTTTGCAATCGCTCACCTTACACATTGCAGTCTCACTTTTTCATCGCGTAGGAAATGTTTACATACTGCTGAACTACTTCCTGTGAAATATTCTTTGTAGACAGCCATTTTAATAAAGCCCTAAATATAAAATAATATTAATTAAAAATACCGGATTCAACTAACATCATTTTTTCAATATACTTACTTACTGGGTATTGCAATACAATTTAGAAATACGATAATACGATTAATTTAGAAATAGTAAACAATATTTTAATTTACCACTGAAGAAAGCACTGTAAATATAAAATATTAATTCAAAAAATATTAATCATATCGCATTACCTTTTGAATATAATATTTACTAATTATAATTGCACAAAGAATACAAAACTATATCTTATTTTAAATACTATTTTCACTTTGTTAATTCGACCACTTTAACTTTATGTTCACAAATTCGAAAACATACTAAAGATATTAATATTTTCAAAATAATTATTGAAATTTAAAATTTCTACAGTTTCGTTGCTATAGCAACAAAAATAGTCATGGCTTACTTATCGACAATAATTCTGATTTAACGTTAAAATTTTAATTGGACTTTTCTTTCGAAAACAATATTTTGAAAGAAGATTAGAATTCTCATACTATTTGATAAGACTACGTTAAGTATGTGAATCCCGGGATTTCAATAACATAATCCCGGGATCTCGGGATTGTAAAAAACCTCAATATCCCGGGATTGGAAGCCCTAATGGGCACTTTGAAAAGTAGTTTTTATTTAAAAAATTTTAGCAAAATGTGCTTATTAGTTTGATATACGGTATTGAAATTTAGCAATATGCAAAACTCAATTTTTGTAAAATTTTTGGCCAACCTATTTTCAATCTGTTCAAGCTAGAATCTTAAAATTTTGGGACGAGTTAGATTTTCAGAAATTAGTTTGGGTAAGTGCTCAGAAATTGAAATTTAGCTATTTTTAAACACTCGTAACTTGAACGCCTGTCCAAATTTTTTTTTAGGAATACACAAAATTCAAGGTTACAACGTCACATTTTAACATGTGTCAAAGGTTTTTCTTAATTTCGAAGGGTGAGAAAGCTGCAGAACCTGCAATTCCTAAAAAAGCCCTATATTGAAATTGGTTTAACAAGAGTTCTATAGGGTATACTTTCAATAAAACGGTAGAAGGGATGTTTTAGCGAAAAATAATTTTAATTTTTTATAATCCAAAAATTTAAAAAAAAAAATTAATCTAATTATTAACGCAAAAAAATTAGAAAACGAGAAAGAGTGTAGTAGAGTAGACTATGCCAACTCTGGGATACCCGTATGACCGTTATATAAACATTATATCATTATTATTATAAACATTAATTATTTTCGAAAAATTTCAAACATACCAGCTTTATTAAATGTTTTGTAATGCTCATATAAAAGAAGGAGTTGTATGGCAGCTACTCGAAAGCTCTGTAGTATACCAACCAAATTTTGCGGTAACTTGGGCCTGACTAAAACATTTTTGGCAAAATTTCAGAGACCCAGCTTAAATGGGTATAGCGTAATGTCCATATAAAATAAGAAATTGTATGGCAGCTACTCGAACACACTGCAACAGACCAACCAAATTTTGCCAAAACTTTGGTCATAAAACTAAACTACTTTTGGCAAAATTCTAAATACGCAGCTGTAAAAGGTACAGAGTAATTCACATATAAAAAAGAAGTTGTGTGGCAGGTACCCGAACCCATGGACCAAAATGGCTGGATTTAAAAAGAGATAACGGCTATTGCAAAAAAAATGATTTTGCGAAAATTTGAAAATCCTAGCTCCTTTAGTTTTTGAGTTATCGTGCGGATGGATGGACGTACGGCCGGACGGAGAGACGGACGGACATACATAACTAAACCGATTTTTTTTTCGATTCTTATCCGATCCATACTACTGAGTTTATATCTACCCCCGTCCTTCTCTGCGTCTAAATATAATGGCAAATTTATTATACCCTTTGACTTTATAGTCATACGGTATAAAACGGGGGAAAAAATTAAAATATATTACAAGTAACAATAAGAGAAAAATCCAAGATTAAATATTAGCTAATTAAAAAACAGAAAAAACATGCAATTAAAAAATGAAAAATTAATTACAAAAAATGCCGTGTAATTGTGGTGCGAAAGTGAAAAGAACACAAAGTAACACAACTCAATGTATAAAATGTAACAACTACTTACCTCAACTTAGCTGCTTAAACATAACAACAGCTGATGAAGAGTTTATGAAAATAATTGTATGCCGATATACTGTATATATAAGTGTAAAAAGGTCAGAAGAAATTCCATGCGTTCTCCGGTATATAACACGTAAATTTACAATTTACGGTGCAACCGACTTAGAAACAACCTACACCTTTTTGGTTAAAATTTAATGAGATATCCATAAGGCATTTTAAAACCATAAAAGCTGTTATTAGTCTGATCGTGAGACATAGTTAACCAAATTGACTTTATAATACTAAAAATATTTTCTAAGTACTTTATCTATTCAAAAATATTACAAATTCTTACTAATTTATCTATTTAAAAATATTAAAAATCAAAAAAAATTGAAATAAATGAAAATACATTTATTTTAATTCATTTACAAAAGTGAAAAAATTTGAATTATTAAATTTTGTTATAAAAACCTAATCAAAGCATAATATATTTAATAAACGAAGCGGACTAGATATGGAAAAGTATATATATTTGTGACCACCGTAACCTACTGAGTTGATATAGCCATGTGCGTCCGTCCGTCCGCCCGTAGGCACGATAACTCAAAAACTAATAGAGCTATCTTGATGAAATTTTAACTGTAGGTTACTAGCACTTAAAGTACGGCAGGGATCGCATATGGGCGAAATCGAGCCACGGGTTCGGATTCTGCACCTTTTAATAGTTCTAAGGGCCAAGGAACATATAAAAAAAAGAGATAACTCAACAACTAATGGCGTTACAATCATGAATTTTGTAATGTGGGTTACTAATAATGAGACTATGGCGGGGACTGCGAAAAACGATTTCGGACCATGGGTTCGGATCCTAGAAGTTTTGATCAAATTTAGGCCAAACAAGCTATCTTCCGTAACCAATGAAGATAAAACTTTCAAATTTGGTACCAGTGCGCCTCTTTCTATGTCGTTAGATTCCTGGAAATGTAGGACCAATTGGAGTAGTGGGTCGGGGACCATCCACACAGTTCTTAAGACTTCAAAGTTACCGTTGAAATTTTTAAAAAAAGTTGCTTAAAATTAAGATAGAACGTTCCAATTGTGTACAAGAATTCACTAGTATTGAAAGAACGGCGCGGACTGCATATAGGCGAAATCCGACCATGAGTCCTGGAACTTTTTCATCGAATTTAGGCCAAACGAGCATGATTACGAATACAAAGAAGTTAGAACCTCCAAATTCGGTACCAGGGTGTCCCTTTCTATTGTGGAAACAATTAAAATAGTGGATCGAGGACCATCCACATAGTTTCGAAGACCTTAAAGCATATTTTCGAAAATAATAGAGGTAGTAACTTCAAACAAATGTAGAAGCTTTAAATTTGGCACAAGCCTTTTCTTTACTATTTCCTACGTGTTCCCTTAATTTGATCAATTGGAGTGATGATTCAGGTAACTCTCTTAGACTTCTCAAGGTTGAAAGGCTTATCATGGAAATTAGTTAAATTAGTAACTTAAAATTAATATACAATGTTCCAATTGTGTACAAGGGTTAACTAGTATTGAAAGTATGACTGAGACGGCATATGGGTGAAATCATACCATGGTTTCGGGTTCTGGAAACTTTGAAAAGTTCAAAAGCCCACAAACGTATATCTTACAAACACCAAAACTCAGAAACTAATTACGCTATTTTGATGAAATTATATTTCTAGGTTTCTAGTAAGGAAAGTACCATGGAATTGGTTCTTGTACGGTTCAGTTTCTAGAAGCTTTTGATCGAATTGAAGTCAAACTAGTAAAATTTCGAAACCAAAAAAGATAGGACATTATATTTGGGGCACATGTGTCTTCTTATTAGTTTTGTGTACGTGAAATTTTGAATGAATTGCAATATCGGTTTGCGTACCGCCCCTACTACTCCCAAGAACCTAAAGCATAATATATTCGAAATTAATAAAGATAAAAAAATCAAGCTTGATACACTTTATTTCTCAAGGTTTTATTTTTAAACATATTATATTTTATAAATTAAAAATTAAATATTTTCTTAATAAACGACGAAATTTTTTTTGCTTTTAATTTTTATTATAATTTACCTTTATTTTATTGAATTATTACCAGAGGTAATATTATAGTTAAGAAATGGTGTATGATACTTAAGTTGTAAAATTTATTTTTGTATTAAAATTAATTATATGAACAGTTCTAAATTTATCATTGTATTTTACAAATACATTTATTGCATATATTGATTATTAAAAAATAAGTAATAAAAAGCTAATAAAAGCATTAGTGGTTTTAACTAACATTAAAAACCATGAAATTATATAAACTTTTATATTTATATTATTACAAATTAATATTTCTTTCCAATAACTTTGAGTTTAATTGTATAGAACTAGGGTTTCTGTACTCGATTCGACTCGACTCGGACTCGTCGAGTATTTGGGTGGTTTCTTGGATTCGGGACTCGACTCTATTACTAGACGAGTCCAAGTTTTTAAAATTAAGCAAAAACTATTACCTTCAAAACGAATACAAGGCTCTTAATTCATTAGTATTTCTCAAATATTTTTACCTTAACTTAAAACAAAAAAGCAATTAAGTTGATCAAATAAATGTTCAAATAGTTAAATGTAAGTTCAAAGTTTAATATTTGAAAATAAATTGATTAATAAATAAATTTGAGTACATTTTCTTTTTAATTTCTTGACAGAACCACAAATTTCAGTTAAAAATCTTGTAATGTAATAAATAATTCCAATTTTAACTAATTTTAGTAATTTTTTTTTTATAAATACTTTCTTGAGTTCCAAAATATTAAACGATTTCGCTTATTGATTTGGGTTTAGATTTAGATGGGATTCGACTCGGACTCGGCGAGTTTTCAAAATTTAGGACTCGTACTCGCCGAGTCGTAAAAACCCGAGTTTTCAGAAACCCTATATAGAACATTAAAAAATAAGTAAATTAAGAATATTTAAAAATAATTAAAATTGAAATAATTAATCAAGGGGACTGAATCATTCAACAGAAAATACGCTACATCTAAAAATCCTTAAAAGGATCATTTCTGCATGCGTGTGAAATTTTATTATATAGGATATAAGTTTTAAATATGTAATTTTGTAATTGCATTTGACTAAATCATTCAGTTTTAATAGAGTAATAATATCTTTAAATAGCTAAATTAGTAAGAATTGCTAATATTTTTGAATTGATAAAATAATTAGAAATTGTTTTTAGTATTATAAGCTAAATTTGGTTAGTCATGTCTTACGATCTAACGAATAAAAGCTTTTATGATTTTAAAATGACTTTTGGACTTCCCATTAAATTTGAACCAAATAAGTGTAGGGTACTTTTAAGTCGGTTGCACCGACTGACTGTTTCTTTACTGGTTTACATAAATTAAACTATAGTAAAACAAGAAGAGAAAAAGTCAGTCGGTGCAACCTACTTAGAAATACCCAGCACATATGCAGTAAATGTATTTCTTTAATACAATGACAAATTTAGATCCTTTCATATAATTAATTTTAATACAAAAATAAATTTTACAACTTAAGTATAAATAAATTTTACATGCACGCAGCAAGCACCTTTGAACACAACTTAAGTATCGCACACAATTTCTTAATTATATATTAACTATGGTAATAATTTAAACAGTATCTAATATATAAATAAATAGAAAATTTGTTTGTTTTTCCAGGATTTACGTGAAAACCACTGGTCCGATTATCACAAAATTTAAAGGAATGATTCCGGGAGACCGGGAGGCGACAAGGGCTATGTCACATTTTTATAAGTAGACAGGTTGCAGCTCGAAAGCCGTTTTAAGCTTTTTCGTTTTTTTGATGTCGGATCAAAACGGTTGGACCGATTGACTTGAAATTTTGCACAAACAATCCTCTTAGTAACCAAAATTAGTTGTATGAATTTGGTTGGAATAAATTAACCCATTTCGGCCTGGCGGGCTTCCAAAAAATTTTTTGTTTCCGATTTGTATCCAATTTTACAAAGTAGTTTTGCAGTCAAAAAGAGAGGCTGACACAAATTTTTGTTGAGTTTGGTGACCTGTTGGGGTACGAGGGCGCAATAAAACTTTTTCAATGTTTTTAATTTCGAGCCGAAACAGTTTGACAGATTGACTAGACACTTTGCATAAAGTTTCCTCTTCGCAAACGGAATTAGCTGTACAAAGTTCGTTGGAATATATTAACGCATTTCGGCCCAGCGGGCTTCCAAAAAATTTTTTGTTTACGAATTGTGTCCAATTTGACAGGTAGATTTTGCAGCTCAAAAGAAAAATTTTAGTTAAGTTCGATTAACCCGTTTTCCACGATAACGCAATGAATTTCTCTATCAATTTTATTTGCTTAAACGATTAAATGAATTTTATTGAAAATTTTGCACCTGCATTGATTTTAATTATAAAAGCCCACCGGGTTAATTTGATTTTGAACTTTTAACGCGTTTTGCACAAGGATTCACTAAAATTTTCAAATTTTTGGTATTAATGAACTTTTATTTCAAAAGCTCATTTAACTAATACGACTAAGTTTTTTGCTCTCCTTAAATAGTGCAAAAGCTAAATGAGATAATATGAATAATAATAAAAATAAAGCTAATAAAGAATCCGAATTATAATATCCTTAAATTTAAATAACATAACCCTTTCCTTCTCCACATTTTTTTGTAAGTCTTTGTTTTTTTATCTTTTTTGCAGTTGTTGTTTTTTAAAAACAGATTGGAAGTTTTATTGCTAATTAAATCTAAAAATCAGAAAATTAAATTTCGTATTTATTATGCTTAAATACATAGTATTTTAAACATTTTTTTCTAAAACGAAGCCAAAATTTCTCTCATAAAATCATAAGAAAAACGAGGAAGAGCGTAGTAGAACTTACAGGTAAGCACAAAACACAATATAAGTTAAAAAGCAGATTTTTAAACCTTTTCTAAACCATCGACTATATTTTATTCAAACGTTGGCAATTCAAGAAAACTACTATTGACATAGTATAATGACATAATGCCAAATTTTGTATGACCTGTTGACGTATAGTCAAACGGGTATAATAATTCTTATATGTAAATGTACACCTATTACCCGGCGCACATTGCCCCGCCATGCAATGGAGTTTTAAGTGAAATTTATGTTATTGAAAAAAGTTAACACAAAAATTACATATGGTGTACAGGTTAATTTTAAAATGTAAATAAAGAAATTTTTTTAAAACGCTTTTTTTAGAATTATTTTTGCAATTTTTCAACAAATTTATCAAATTTCTTTTGAAAATTTCAAAATAATTAAATAATAATAAAAAAAAAAAATTTAGTTCAGTTAACATCATTCACCGGAAACCCACCTTTCGCAACTCTATCGTCAAGGAGCACCAAATTGTCAAGAAGCACCACGTACAGAAAAATTAGAGATAATCGTTCAAACTGTTTTGCAAACTGTTTTTTAAAGCTTATGTTTCACAGTCGGTTAAAAGAACACGACAAAATATTTTTTTAAACATTCCCCAAATTCAAATTATTTTTACCTACTTTCAAAAAATGGACGTAATTTACTTACTAAATTTTGTTTTTGAATAATCGTAGGAATGATAAGTATATTCATGTACGCATACATAAAGTAACGAAAATCTCTGTAAAAAGCTTCTGTTCCGCAATGAGTTATTGGAACTCAACAAACCTGTTTTTGAGACTTTAAACAAGCAATATTTCACAAAATTGGAAGTAATATTTTCCAAATTTTTTTTTTGTACAATTGCCGGGCCGGTAAAAAACCTATAAAAAGCTGTTGGACCGCAATGGATTAACGGAACTCCACAAATATTTTTTTTATGCTTTCTTTTTAACACTTCCAAAAATTGGCCGAAACTTGCTTTTTTACAATTTGTAACCTCCCGGGCAACGCTGGGTAAATCTGCTAGGTAAATATAATATTATGCTTTAAATTAGCTTTTTATCACAAAATTTAATAAGTCAAATTTTTCGCTTTTGTAATTGGAATAAATATATTTTCATTTATTTCAAGTTTTTTTGTATTTTAATATTTTTAAATAGATAAATTAGTAGGAATTTGTAATATTTTTAATAGATAGCCTAATTAGAAAATGTTTATTATATAGAACATTAATAAATAAGTAATTTCAGTAAGTAATTGTTTACAGTACGGTGCGGATGTGTCTACTTTTTCTTTATCGATTATAATTATTTTAATTAATAAAAGATAAACAGAAAAAGGCACAATCAGCAATTACGCAAAAAAAAATTATTATATATATTAATTACGCGAAATGGCTTCGTGCCAAAAGGGCAAACAAAAAATTAAAGGAGAAACGGGTGTAGAATGTACAGGTGTGTGCAAAAAATTCAATCATGAGGCGTTAAAATGTTCAGGAATGGACCAATCTACGGTGAACTTAATATACACCAACAGGAATATTAAGTTTATTTGTGACGACTGTATTCAATATATACAAAATGTTGTTTTGATCTTACAGTACATGGACAGTGCAGTTTCAAAAAATAATGAGTACCTTCAGGAATATAAAAAAGAATTTGAACGTGCAATAAAAAAAATAAAAATGAAGTCGTTCAATTACTTAAGGCTATTGAAACTAATTACATGAAGAGATTGGAAGAAATTAAAGCCAGTCAACAAAAAGAAATAGAGAAAATGCAAAAATTTACTGAAGTCTTCAAAATTGAAACAGAAAAAGTGAATGAATCATTTGTTAGTACAATAAAAAAAAATTATGAGGTTTGCAAAAAAATTAATTTTACAAATAATATAAATTCGAATATGGGCAAACAATGTCATTTGCTGATGTAATTAAAAATACTAAAGCAAGTGTAAATTTAAAAATAAAGAAAGAGTTACCTTTAATAATAAAACCGAAGAATAAGCAGAAAACTGAAAAAACAAAAAGTGATTTAAATAGAAAGGTGGACCCAAAAAATTTAAAAATAAAGAATATTGAAAACCAAAGTAATGGGATGATTTTAATAGAAACGGAAACCATCGAAGATCGTGAAAATATCAAAAAGGAATTAGAAGAAATAATGAAAGAGAATTATGATATCAAAATACCTGTGGTCATTAAACCTAACATAGAAATTGTGCACATGAATAATAAATTTAGTGAAAATGATATTGTGGAAAAACTTAAAAAACAAAATTTTTTACTACAAATGAGTGAACTTAAAGTATTAAAGATATATCTAGTGAAAAAATAAAACAAAGAAATGTTTAATGCAATTATAGAAGTGGCTCAGGAATCATTCCCAAAAATAATAGCCAACGAAAAATTATGTATTGGATGGGAAAGGTGCAAGGTCTTTGATGCCATAAAAGTCTCTAGATGTTATAAATATAAAGGATTTAACCATAGGGCTTCGGAATGCATGAATAAAGTAACATGCTTAAAGTGCCACCAACAACACAAGACAAGTGAATGCCAAAAAGAGGAAATTAATAAATGCATTAATTGCTTAAAATCGAACGAAATATTCAGATTGGGGTTGAATGTTAATCATAAAACTTTTAGTAGATCATGTACAGTGTATAAAAATAAATTAAGTATAAGAAAACAAAAAATCGGGTACTAGCAATTAAGGAAAATAAAAGAGGAAGATAACAAAATAAATATAAATGAAAATAAAAATAAAAAAAGTGATTCTGCATGCAGAACTGATAATGTTAATGATAATATTAATAAGAATAATACTAATGTTAAATCAAGTATTAATAATATTAGAGACACTAACAGTGATATAACTCATATAAAAAATGAAAATAATAACAATGAAAATAATAATAATAATAATAGTAATAATAATAATATTAACCATAACAGTGAAAAGACTAACAAAATTGATTATAATAAAGATAAAAAGAAGCGTAGCTATATTCTTTCATATTTTCCAAAATTATGGTCAAATAAGAACTCTATCCTTAAAAGTAATATAAAAATAAATAAAACTATTAATAATAATTCAAAAAGTAGCATTAAAAATGATAAAATTAACCAAAAAAATTATAATAATAATATTAATAATACAGAAAAAGTAGAAAATGATAGTACAAGTAATATTAAAAACGATAGAATTCATCAAACCAATGATAATGTAAAAAGTAAAATTAAAAGCTATAAAATTAACCCAAGCTATGATAAAAATACAGAAAAAAGAGAAAATGATAGTATTAGTAAGATAAAAAATGATACAGTTAGTCAAACCAATGATAATAGTAATAATAATGTAGAAATAAAAGACTCCAAATACCCAAACTGGAATAAAGGCGAAACAATAAATCCACAGAACACAACTGAAACAAAAATAGATTACTCTAAATTCCAAGATGATAGCAAAAGTTTTGTTGATCCCATGTCACCCCCAATTGTAAGGCTTACAAAGAGAGCAATTGAAAATGGAGATAGTGTATATGTTCTTTCCAGATTAAGGGATTACAGAATATATAACAATGATTAGCGATTATATTTATCATTTTTCCACGATCAAAATGATATTTGCTTTGATGGTATAACACAAACCAATATAAAGGTTTTAATTAATCATGAAGGACTACCAACTGACTATCCGGAACTTTGGAGAATATATGACAGATACGACGAAAACATAGGAATCTGCAATAAAGATGTTTTGAATGATCTAGCTACATATTGTTATATAAACAGCTGATGCATTTAAAAGCTTTTACGATATTAAATGCAAATGCATCAGCATTTATAATTAAAGTGTAAAGCTTTTCATGGAACTGAAGAATGCATAAAATACAAAGAAGGAAAGAATCTTTCTCCTTTTCTTTTTCGAGTCGTGCTTAAGAGCAGACATAAATAAAAATAAAATAATTAGAATCCACAAGTGGTTGTTTTTTATTTAAATTTGGAACTCTCGAAACCGGAAGAACCTCAACACAAAACTATATAGACGACATGTTTATAACAAATATAGGGAAAATCTTCAAAAGACAAGAGAATCTTGGCAAAATTACCTGATCGGCAGATAATAATGGCAGAACACGAAAATATAATGCAAATTGGTGATCTAAAGATAGTGTATTTAAATATATGTAGCATTAAAAATAAAATACTGGAACTGGAAACATTAATTAATGAATATAAAGAAATAGACATAGTAATAATTACAGGGGTTTCGATTTATGATTATGAAAAGATAGCTACAACATCCCCAATTATCAAGCAGTTTACAACTATAGAAATAAAAAAAGAGGAGGTGGGACTGCCATTTTTATTAAAAAAAATATCAGTTTCAATGAAATATGTAAATAAGAAAAATATAACTTTACTGTAATTGAAATCCTGAACTCAAAACCAAAATTAGAAATCGGTACATTTTATAAAGCTCCAGTGGAAAACAGCAACCTATTTATGGAGTTTCTTGAACCTAAACTAGTAGATAAGGCAAATCATATATTTTTTGCAGATACCAATCTAAATCTATTTGAGAATTCCAATATAAATATTAAGTATAAGGATATTATAGCAACTTCTGGATATAGCATAGTTAATAAAACGGAAAGTACAAGAAATACAACTAAATCTAGCACCTTAATTGATCACATAATAACAAACATAAATGACAATTATGATGTTAATTATATAATAGAAAATAACTGCCTATCGGATCATCAATTGGCAATAGTAACTATTAAAGCAATTAAAATTGAGAAGTTACCAATGAAAAAGTACCAAATAGGTGTAGGGTATTTCTAAGCCGGTTGATCCGACTGACTTAAATTTTTATTATATCATATATTTTACTGAATGATTACCATAAGTAATATATAATTAGAACATTGTGTACAATATTTAAGTTGTGTTTAAAGGTACTTTCTGCATGTATGTAAAATTTATTTTTATATTTAAATGAAATATATGAACTGTTCAAAAATTTTCATTGTATCTTAGAAATACATTTAGTGCATACTTTGTGTTTATGAGCTATTCTAATAAGTACATAAACTAACAATTTGTATTTAACATTTATTTCAAGTTTTTTTTGTTTTTTAATATTTTTAAATAGATAAATTAGTAAGAATTTTTAATATTTTTGAATAAATAAAGTAATTAGAAAATATTTTTAGTTTTATGAAGTTAATTTGCTTAGCTATGTCTTATGATCAAACTAATAAAAGCTTTTATGGTTTTTCAATGACTTATGGCCTTCTTAATAAATTTTAACCAAATAGGCGTAGGGTATTTCTAAGTCGACTGACTGTTTCTTTACTTGTTTAAATTTAGTTTGTCCAATTCCGTAAAATAATCTTTTACGGAATTGGTTTGCTAATCATAAATTAATAATAAGTAGTAAAACAAAAATTATTCACTTTAACCTTTCTGCACATCCATAGAAGTAGTAAGGTATCATGCGACAGAGTGTAAAAGATTTATTCTATCACCATATTTGTGTTTGTGAAGTAGTAATGAAAAGTTTAATTGTAATTTAGGTTGCAGTGATAAATGTTTTGATATAGAAATGGTGAATCAGTTCAAGTATTTGGGTGTCATAATGCTGGACTCCTCACACTATGTCTTTGAAACAGTACTTTCTTCCCACACTTTGCAGCTTTTATTGTTCGCTGTCAGTATTTTCTACTAAAGTTTTAAAAATGTTTTACTACGATTTATTTCAGTCTAAATTACAATATGGCATTACTTGTTGAGGAGGGACTTATTGGAATAGGAAAGTTGGAAAAAGCAATATACTTAAATAGTTGTAACAACATAATTGCCATGGTGCTACAAATATTATTAATTTTATTTTTTAAAGTTTTCATGTCAACTTCACCATCTGTTAGGATCAAACAAACGTTTATATGTTGATTGATGTTGTTTTGCGTTAAATTTGTTTTCTGAATAATTTTATGATATTTTTCTATAATTTGGATATTTTCATGTTGTAATATAGTGAATTCAGATTTACTTTCAAATTTTTGAAATCAAATGACGCGTGGCAAAGGTTTTATTGAGTAACATTAGTAGAATTATTATCTGCACATTATTTGAAGTTTCGTTTAATTATAAATGGATGAATAATTTTCATTTTGTTATCGATAAGCTCATTACATTATTACAATTAATTTTTTTATACTTGGTATTTTTTATGACGAACTGCGGCGAGATTTTCTACAAGAACTTCGTTGGAATTTCATATTTTGAAGCCTATTCTATTTTCATATAATTTTGATATCATTTTATTTTTATTCTCTAATAATTAGTTTTATTTTTATTTTCTAATAATATTTAGGTCTGCAATTTTATAGGTTTTGCTGCTGTTGCTGAGTTGATTGTATTAATGTAGACTTGGATAGCTTTTAGTATCTTACTTTCAGTATCACAATTAGATTCAGTAAGGTTTAAAATTATGATATGTTCTAAAATAATTTCGTCAACTTCAATATCTTCTATTATGCAAAAGTTTTTAAGGTTGACACTATCGACCTCGTATAAAGTTAATTTAAATTATTTCCCAAAACTAAATTTTATTTAGTTAACTTTTATTTCGTTAACTTTTAGACAACTTTTATTTCCGTAAAGTTTTCTAATATACCGCGGTGATTCAATTTTTCATGCACCTGTTTTATTATATGTAGTACCTAATTCTTTTTCATTTTCAACATCTTGAGCCAGTTTTGTAGATTTTAAAGATTAATAAGTTTATTTTGAAAAACTGTGAAAATATTATCACTTAATTTAGTATAAATAGGTACTACAGCTACAGCTAGACTTTATAAATCTTCTTAAAACATCATTTAGATTTCATTCTTAATGTTTTCTTTGCAAATGTAGAACTTTCTACATCTTTTAAATTTAATTGTAATTTCTTCAAATTTATTCTCTTCTAAGGGTATTTGAGAAAGATGCTTATTAATAAAAATATCCTGCATTTTCCAAATTTTCTAGACTACTATAAACTGTAGCCTTTTCATTGACAGTATCTTCTTGTTCAATGTTATTAATTTCATGTAATTCTACTTAAAAAGTCGAGAATTTTGTTATCTTTGTCTAACACGCAGTTAATGTCAATATCGAACTTAATTAATTTAATCTTCTACTATTTTAGTTTTGAATTTGACGCCTTCAAAGCGTGTAGCCAAATGAAAGTTCGGTGATCTGTAAACTTAGTGCCATAAAGATAAGTTCTGAAGTACTTTACAGACCGAATTATAGACAATAATTCTTTTTCTATTGTGCTATATCAGATTTTATGGTCGAGTAGCAAATGAGATTAGATGTACATTTTGAAACATAACAACGCCAATCATATACTGACTTTTGACGGTAGTTAATTTAAATTTTTTTTTTAAATCAGGGTTTTCTAAAATCGGATCCCTTGTTATTATATCTATGAATTTATTAAATGCTTCACGATATTTTAAATCATTTGTTTTAATTGTATTTTTCTTTTTCAAACTATTTGTTAAAAGTTGTGCAATTTTGGTATAATCTCTGACAAATTTGTGGTAATATACCGTAATGTCAAGGAAACTTTATATTGCTTTCCTTTTAGCTGGTAGATTAAGACTTTTTATAACCTCGACCTATTTAAAATTAAAATAAAAAAACAACACATCAATTTGCATTTTTAGGTTATACTTACCTTATCTATTAAAAATTCTATTTATATTTGCTTCGCGTTCTTGCATCCATGTACTAAATATTAAAATGACTTCCAGATAAACAACACAAGAAATACAGATTAACTCTAGCTGATTTAATAAAAGCGAGTCAGCTTTTTGTGAGAAGTAAATAAATTTGTTCGTGTTTGCTCCAGTGAATGGTTTAATGTATTTGTCTTTCGTTACGATATCTTCGAGAGTAACAAAGATTTTTTTTATATAAAAATTTTTTAATGACAATTTTTAGATGACAGTTTATTGTTATAATTTTTGATATTTTGTTAACTTAGTTGTTGATGTTTTTGTTGATAATTCAAATAATATGATCCTCTAGTGTTAGTGAAGCAAAATTCAACTTAGTTAAATAGTACAAGCGTCATTTCGTAGAGTTAAGTGGAGTGATTCTTATTAGTCACTGTTATTAATCAACTCAAGGAAATTTGGGATGCACCAGCCCGAATATGAAAGATATGCTTCATTTTAGGTGGGATATAGGACATATAGATATTAGACAGATTCTTAGGAGAGAATTATGTTTTGAAACGGGACAAAAAACCCAAGTATTTGGCAGCATTCCTACCTTTATCACAAATATGCGCATTCCACAGCATTTTTTGATTAAGCTGCAAAGCCAGAATGATCAGAGTTTCAAATCGTTCTATATTTGCTCCTTAAAATAATGACAGCGTTTTTCAGATATAAAACTGCCGGCAAGGATACGAATACGAGCAATCGAAAGAAAATTCTCAAGCCATTTGCTCAAAGGTTTATCTACCAATGCCTTGGCATTTGTTCAAAAGTTTAGTATTCCATACCCGATCGATGGCCTTTGAAATATTAAGAGCAAAAACCTCAGATTGATATTGACGGTTGACCTAATGGAGCTGGTTTTTGTTTTGCTGGTTTGCAAACATTAAAATCATCCAAGACAGCTATTTCAAATTGCGGATTCTTTTCCAGAATTTATTTATATTGATAATTATTTAAAAGCCCCAGCAGTTTATAGCTCATTGGCTAGAGAGATCTATAAAAAAAGAGAGAAAAATATTGTAGAATTTTTAACACGGACTTTAATCGAAAGATAAAGAAAAGTCTACTTGGAGCTCTTAAAATTATGAAGGGTGTTGAAACCTACATTAGAACGTTTATATAAAGCGACTCCTCGCTGAGGAATGGAAATTAAAATTAATTAAGGCTGTTTATTATGATAAGGTAATTCTCATTTAGATTAATTAATGGTGTATTTTTTTTAAATATATTTTTTTCAATATGTGAGATAAAAAAACAATGCTTTGAAACGATTTGTGTCCTCACTAATTTAGTGGTGACTAGTTACTAAAAAATGTTATATTCAAATTTTTGTTTGAAATAATCTCTATTATTTTTGTGCTGGCACTATTATTATTGTTTTATTATAATTTACTAGCAGATTTACCCGGCGTTGCCCGGGGTCGTGCAAATTGTAAAAAAGCAAGTTTCGGCCAATTTTCGAAATACTACTTTGGGTAAAAAGAAAGCCTCAAAAATATATTTGTGAAGTTCCGTTAACCCATTGCGGTCCAACAGCTTTTTATAGATTTTTTCGTTACTTTGCTATAAATTAGAAATGGTTTAATAGATTCACTTCAAATTTTGTATATGTGTTCCTCTTTGAAATTGGAGTTCACTCTACTAACAGACTTGGAATTTGTTAACCTTTGCCGCCCGAAAATTGTCAAAAAAAAAAAAATTGGGAGAATATTACGTCCAACATTGCGAACAATTGCTTGGTTAAAGGCTCAAAAACATGTTTGTCGCCTACACATGTACATAAACCTACGATTATTCAAAAAAAAAATTTGGAAGTAAATTCCGTCCAATTTTTGAAAGTAGTTAAAATTTCTTTGACTTAGGGGAATGTTCAAAAAAGTGTTTTGTTGAGTTCTTTTAAGCGATTGCGAAACAGAAACTTTATAAAATAGTTTTCTTTGATTATCTTTAATTTTTCTATATGTGGTGCTTCTTGACAATTTGGGGTGGGTTTCCGGTCAATAATGTTCACTGAATTAAAGTTTTTTTCATACCCTATTCCTGTGAAACAGGAAAAGTTGAAATACTAACTTTGGTATGGTGTTTGTAACCACCTAAAGGAAGCGACCTAGATATGGAAAGTATATATATTTGTGATCAGCGTGACCTCCTGAGATGATATAGCCATGTCCGTCCGTCCGTCCGTCCGTCCGTAGGCACGATAACTCAAAAACTAATAGAACTACCTTGATTAAATTTTAACTGTAGGTTACTAGGACTTAAAGTACGGTGGGGATTGCAAATGGGCGAATCACCGCATGGGTTCGGATTCTAGACCTTTTAATTTTCCTAAGGGCCAAGAAACATATAAAAAATTAAGGATAACGCAACAACTAATAACTTTATAATCATGAATTTTGTGGTGTAGGTTACTAGTAATGAGACTATGGCGGGGACAGCGTACAAAGGATTTCGGACCATGGGTTCGGATCCTAGAAGTTTTGATCTAATTTGAGCCAAACAAGCATAATTCCGAAACCAATGAAGGTAAATCTTTCAAATTTGGTATCATTGTGCCTCTCAATATGTCCTTAGAGTCCTGCACATTTAAGACCAATTGGAGTAGTGGGTCGAGAACCATCCACACAGTTCTGAAAACCTTAAAGCATATCCTCTATATAGGCGAAATCCGACAATGGGTCCTGGAACTTTTTCATTGAATTTAGGCCAAACGAGCATGATTCCGAAATAAAAGAAGTTAGAACCTCAAAATTCGGTATCAGGGTGTTCCTCTTTATTCCCTTAGTGTCGCCGAAAAGTGGAACCAATCCATTAGGTCGAGAACCATCCACATAGTTTCGAAAACCTTAAATTATATTTTCGAAAATAATAGAGAGATAGTAACTTTAAAAATGTAGAAGCTTCAAATTTGGCACAAGGATGTTCTTTATAATTTCCTACGTGTTCACTTAATGTGATCAATTGGAGTGGTGGTTCAGGTAACTCTCTTAGACCTCTAAAGGTTAAAAGGATAAAAAGTTTTTTTCATACCCTATAAAATAAGTAACTTAAAATTAATATAGAATATTCCTATTGTGTATAAAACGTTAACTAGTATTGAGATTATGACTGAGACAGCATATAAGCGAAATCGTACCATGGTTTCGGGTTCTGGAACTTTTGAAAAGTTGAAAAGCTAATAAACGTATATCTTAATAACACCAAAACCCAGAAACTAATTACGCTTTTTGATGAAATTTATAATTTAGGTTACTAGTAAGGAAAGTACCATAGGATTGGTTCTTGTAGGGTTCAGATTCTAGAAGCTTTTGATCGAATTGAAGTCAAACTATTATAATATCGAAACCAAAAAAGATAGAACATTATATTTGGGGCACATGTGTTTCTTATTATTTGTTTTGTGTACGTGAAATTTTAGATGAATTGGAATAGCGGTTTGCGTACCACCCCCCTTCCTAAGACTTAAAAGCATAATATATTCGAAATTAATAAAGGTAAAAAAATCAAATTTGATACACTATTTTTTATTTCCATGGTTTTAACTAACATTAAAAACCATGAAATTAAATAAACTTTTATATTTATATTATTACAAATTAATATTTCTTTCGAATAACTTTGAGTTTAATTATATAGAACATTAATAAATAAGTAAATTAAGAGAATAAATTTAAAAATTATAGAAAATTGAAATAATTAATCAGGTACTAAATCATTCAACATTAAATGCACTAAAGCTAAAAATTCTGAAAAGGAGTAATTGCTGCATGTGTGTAAAATTTTATTGAATTCGTTAAAGTTTTAAATATGTAATTTTGTAATTGCATTTTACTAAATCATTCTAATTGCTAAGATAATCCTAAAAAAATTGTTTTAAATAAATTGCTTTATTACATTTCAAAATTATGTACACCATGTACAAATTTTTTATTAACTTTTTTCAATAACATCAACTTAAATTAAAACTCCATTGATGGGCGGAACAACGTGCACCAGGTAATAGCTAGTTTACAAATAAGTATTACTCTAGCCGTTTGGTTATAATAGGTCAAAAGGGTATACTACATTTGCCATTATGTCATTATTAGCTGTTGACCCGTCACAGAATGACGGAAGGTCAATGGAAAGAAGAACTTTTTCTAATTAAAAACTATTTCTAATTTCATTATGTACATTTTGTTAAAAGTATGTTAAATAAAATTGCAACCGTTACATTTTATATAACGCATTTATCTCTGCGCATAGATCATATGTGATTTTTAAAGCTGAAATGAAATAGTTCATAAACTAATAAATAAATTTTATGTAATAAAATTTTTTTTTTTTGTATTAAAAATAAATAAAATATTTTTCGGCCTGCTTATGATAATTTTGGATATTTTATTTTCTAAAATAAAACACATCCAACAAAACATTAATATTTTATTTTTTTATAATTAAACACATCCAACAAAACACATTTAATTGAATGCGTTTGTTACACCTCATTCTAGACAAATACATTAATAATAATAATACTATGTCAATAGTAGGTTACTTGAATTGCCAACGTTTGAATTAAATATAGTCGATGGTTTAGAAAAGGTTTAAAAATCTGCTTTTCAACTTATATTTTGTTTTGTATTTACCTGAAAAGTCTACTGCGACCTTCCTCGTTTTTTTAAGATTTTTTGAGAGAAACGTAGTCTTGTTTTTTGGAAAAATATTTTAAAATACTATTTATTTAAGCATAAAATATACGAAAATGAACTTTTTGATTTTTAAATTTTATTACAATAAATACTGCAATTTTACAATGAAATCTATTTTTAAAGAAAAACGAGGAAGATTATAGTTGCCCTTGTTAACTTTTAGATACCCGTGCGTGTATTAAATATATAAGAAATTCTTATATTGCAAATGAACTGTTTGACAGAAAATTCAAAATATTTGTTTTTTTATATTTAATTATAAAAAAAATTAAAAAAAAAAAAATGAATTAAAAAAAAAGATGAATTTAAAAAAAAAATATGCTCTCAACGAGATTCGAACCCACACTTTTCAATTAAAATGTCGACGTCCTAACCACTTTATATTTGTCTCAATCTTTTTTTTAAATTATTATAGTTGCGATGGTATCAATTGTTTGTTTTGAATAACTGTTTTGAATTTTTTTAAAAATGTATTAAAAAAAATAAATAATTTATAAATGAGAATTTTAAGATGAATTTAAAAAAAAAAAAAATTTTGCCCCAGCCAGGAATCAAACCGAAACGTTTTGACTACTAGTCCCATGTCCTATTCACTATACCATAGAACAATTAAAAATTTGTCTACAAAACGAGTTTTTATTTATCTCATTATTTTTTTTTTAAATAATTGTAGTTGCTATAGTATCAATTGTTTGTTTTAAATAACAGTTTTAAATAATCGTAGTTGCTATGGTATCAATTGTTTGTTTTAAATAACAGTTTTGAATTTTTTTATAGAAGTATTAAAAACAATTAATAATTTTTAATATAAATGAGAGTCTTCTGTCAAATTTTCTATAAAATAAAATTTTTTCAAACATAAAATAAATACATAATGTACATTTTATTAAAAAAAAAATAGATAAAAAAAAATGAATTTAAAAAAAAAAAAAAATTTTCCTTAGCCTGAATTCGAACCGAGACATTTTTGCTACAAGTAACATGTCCTAACCACTACACCATGAATCGATTTATAATTAGACAACAATTTGTTTGTTTTTATATTTGGTTTCTATTTCGTTATTAATTTTAAAAATACTCATAAAATATCGAAAAATTTGTATGGCAGCTACCCGAAGCCTTTCTCCGATTTTAACCAAAAACAATAGGGAACCTACAAATTGTCTAAAAATTACTTTGTGAAAGTTTCAGAACTCTAGCTCTTATAGTTTTTGAGTTATCGTGCTGACGGACGGACGGACGGACACACATAGCTAGATCGATTCACTTTTCGATGCTGATTCGATACGTACCCTTGACACTATATCTAGCTCTTATATTTCGATGCGTTACAAACGGAGGAGTAATTTTAATATACCCGATGTTCATATATGTATGCACGGGTATAACAACTGCAAAGTATATAAACAAAAAAGACTTACGAAAAAATGCAGACAAGGAAAAGGTTATATTATTTAAATTTAAGGATATTATTATTCTGATTCTTTATTAGCTTTATTTTTATTATTATTTTAATATTATCTCATTTAGCTTTTGCACTGTTTGAGGAGAGCAAAAAAATTTGTCTTATTAATTAAGTGAGCTTTTGGAATAAAGGTTAACTTTCATTAATACCAAAAATTATAAAATTTAATTGATTCTTTTTGCAAAACGCGTAAACAGGTCAAAACCAAATTAGTCCGGTGGGGTTTTGTAATTAAAATGGTGATACAAAATTTTCAATAAAATTCATTTAATCGTTTAAGCAAAAAAAATTGTAGAAAACTTCATGGTGTCGTCGTGGAAAATGGGTTTTTGTCAGCCTCTTTTTCCGTCTGCAAAACCAAACAGTAAAATTGGACACAAATCGGAAACACAAATTTTTGGAAGCATGTTACACCGAAATGGGTTAATTCATTTAATCAGCTTTATTAAACTAGTTCCGGTTGTGCAAACTTTCAAGTCAATCTATCTAACCGTTTTGACACGACATCAAAAAAACTAAAAACCTGTTGACTTATAAAAATGTGACATAGCCCCCGGCTCTTAGAATTATTCATCAAAAATTTTGTGACAATCGGACCAGTGATTTTCACGTGAATCCTGGACAAACAATCAAACAAACAAACAAACAAATATTCTTCTTTATATATTACACTAACAGATTTCCCCGGCGTTTCCCGGGATTGTGCAAATTGTAAAAAAGCAAGTTTCGGCATATTTTTGGAAGGGTTGAAAAGCTTTGTTTTCAAAGATCTGTTGCTGTGCTAACAATACAATTATTGATGATCGAATTACATTGTATCAATTGTGATGTGAAGTCTCGCTATCATATTTGTATATTAGTATTTTGATTGGTTATCGTTTTTAAAAAACATTGCAATTAAGATATTGTACTTTATTAAAAATATTAAGATAAATTAATAAGTATATGTATATCTAATTCAAAATATTTAGATTTATGACTCATCTTTTTAAAATATTTGAAATAAACAACGAAAAGCACCAAACGACTGATAAAATGTCTTTTTTAAATGTCAATAGTCGCGTTCAGAATGAAGTAGCGCTACACTGAATTCAAAATTATTTCTATAATTCTATTTTAACCGTATTATATTTTTATTTAAAATATTATTAAAATTTAAATTTTATGGTATACAAAATCATTTCTATAATACCATTTTAACAGTATTGCTTCCACCCTATAAGAGCGATTATAAAAAGAGCGAAAGATAAAAAAGAGCGTAAGTTCCATAACATTTTCCAGCAAGATATTCTACGCACTTCCAATAAATGCTGCAATTGTTCTCTTTGTCCTTCCGGAAAACGTAACCATTGTTTTTTAAAAGAACAAGAAAAAAAAATCATTTTTAATTTGCAACTGTCAAGTTTATGTATATAGTTCTAAAATTTTATGTTTTATAAAATGACTAATAAATTACTAGTATCGCCCTTTGCTCGAAATTCGAACTTTTTGTGCTTTTAAATTTACATAAAAAATCCGTTTTGTGTAATTTATATTAGACTAATATTACACGAAACTAATAATAAAATGTATACATAATAAAATGTATCGCAACAATGTTGTCAACAATTCTTGCGTTTGAAATTTGCTTAAAAAAAAAATTTATAATTTTTTCAATTATAAAAATGTTTTTAAGTATTTTTGAATTTTATTCCTGTAGCTTAACGCGCTGTAAAGAGAGTATAATTTTGTACACTTATTACACAAAAAAACCGATTTACATTCTAAATATGAATAGTGTTCTAATATATAGTGTTCTGAAAATTTGATGATTTTTCTAAACAAAAAAATATGTGTACATATTTACTGAAGTCAAGTAGCCAAAATTCGAGTTAATGCTGTCCTACATATAGAAAACTGTACTTTTTTCTAAACATTTTAGTACGATTTGAACTATGTTGTATGTATTCTGTATTCTATTTAAAAAGCTTGTTCATAGAGCATAATATGTAGAACAAAATTTAACATACCTATCATAATTCATAAGTAAATAAGTTAAGTACTTAGTATTATATTATATTGAAGCTGCCAAAATACAAAATAATAGTTAAGTTGACAGAAGTCGAGATTTTTTTTAAAATACAATTTTAAGATTTATAACATATCTACGAAGATATTAAAAAAAAATAACTAATCAATAAAAAAATTGATAAAGTTTTCCTCCCCTTATTCCATTTTTAAATTTAGTAGCTACATAGGCAAATAAGCACTACATTTCAATAATAAAATTTGAAATTTTTACTACAAATGTATGTACATATACAAAAAATGGTTCTGAATTCTTTACTTTACTTTATATTATACCTATTTGTCTAGGAGTAAACTACTCTTTTTACAGCTACACCACACCGCCTCTTGAAAAAGAGTAGATGAAAGGAGTAGATATTAATAGTAGAATTAAATATTTATTTTATCTAAACTAAAGAATACGAAGTAAAATTTTTATACGGCAGTACGTCATTATGTCTATCTATATATCAGTAAATTGATACGCGCGTACATACAAAAATATTTATTTGAATGTTTTAATTTAGTACAAAAAATTTTATTAATTTCATATAATAGGTGTATTTTGAATTTTTTTCAATATAAGATATTTTTTAAAACAAAATCTTAGAATTATAAGAAAAACCAAAAACGATTTGTCAATTTGTAAATTTTAAAAATCCGATTACAGTACATCGCGTTACGAGTATTTTGGTTGCTCTCATGTAAATTCATGTACCTACCTATTTATTTGTAAATTTTTTGACAGAAATTATACGTCAACTTTTATTTAAGTTGAAGATTATTTTTTAGTTTTTTTTTGCGAACATATTATAGGTATTTTCAAAATAATGGTATGTATGTATGTTTTTTTAAAAAAAAAATATTTTAAAATATTTTATTTGAAAAACTTAATCGTAGCAACATCAGATAAAACAATTACATTATTTTTATACGCTTGGTTAAATTTTAAAATCAAACTTCACAAAAAAAGTAACAACACTTTACGAAGTAGCAGTAATTTTTTATAGCAAAAAAAAAAATACATACATTAAAGCTCGCTTATAACGACCATGATGAGACAGAAAATATTCGTCATAATAAACAAATATCGTTTTAAAGGAATGCTGTGAATTTTGAAAAATTAGTATAACAATTGAACATTGTAGAACGTGCTAATCTAGAATGGGCACTTTGAACTCATTTGCTAGATTGTTATATGATGTGTCAGCCTCACCGCTATGTATACTGCTTTTATTCTAATGAAATTTTTTTTGTATTTTTGATGAGATATTATGATTATACCCGTGCATACATACATGACATCGGGTATATTAAAATTGCTCCTCCGTTTGTAACGCATCGATCTAGACGAGCTAGATATAGTGTCAAGGGTACGTATCGGCTCAGAATCGAAAAATTAGTCGATCTAGCTGTGTGTGTCTGTCCGTGCGTCCGTTCGTCCGTGTGTCAGCACGATAACTCAAAAACTAAAAGGGCTAGAGTTTTGAAATTCACACAAAGTCATTTTTAGACAATTTCTAGGTTCCCTATTGTTTTTGGTTAAAATCGAACCGGCTTCGGGGAGCTGCGTTACAACTTTTTTGCACCAATATGAATTTCTTTAAAACTAATTATACTACGCGAATGAAAATTACACAAGGTTAGTTTTATAATGAATCCGGCACTTATATGAAGTTCCAAAATGATAGGGCCCCATTTTCAGGGGGCTGCCATACAACTTCTTTGAACCAATATGAATTTCTTCAAAACTAATTATACTACGAGAATGAAAATTACACACGGTTAGTTATATAATAAATCGAGCACTTATATGAAGTTCCAAAATGATAGGGCCCCATTTTCGGGCAGCTGCCATACAAAGTTTTCGATTCAATAACTTTTAATCTAATGAAGCTACGAGGTCAAAATTAAAATTGGGCAGGTAAAGTAATATTGCAAGTTACTTGGCAAAGGTGGACATCACTCGGACCAACTTTTAGGGTGGGGGATTTTTTTTTTTTTTATTTTTTTTTTAAGCAAAATTATGGGATAATGAATTCAAATTTTTTTGTTTTTTTATGATTTTTTTTGTTTTGTTTTTTCTTATGGTTTTTTTCTTATGGATGATGAGTTAAATTTTTTTTAACTATTTTACTTTTTTAAATTTTTTTTGTAATATATATGTATTATATAATAGCTTAAGGGAAATAAATAACGGTTTATTTTATTGTATACATCATAGTAGGTATGCACGGGTATCTAAAAGTTGACAAGGGAAACTATAATCTTCCTCGTTTTTTTTTATATTTAAAAATATATATAAAAATACTAAAATAATCACCAAGCAACTTACAACTTACATTTTTAGGTAAAATTTAATTCATTGGCAAAAAGTGTTACGTTTATTATAATTAAAATTGAACAGAGTTCGTTATAAATGAAAACTACTGTATAAACCAAATGTATTGCTTTCATTTCGAACAGAACTCATTTTTTTTTCTTCGGAATTTTAGAGAAATAAAGAAAAAAAACAAAAACAAAAATTTAAAGAAAATTTCAATCTCCTTTTTCATTGAACATTTTATATATATTTTTATATATAATTGAACTAAACAAAAAAAAGAAAGACATAAGTCGGCGCCTATAATAGTTTAATTTAGCTGCGAGTGACAACCGAAAATGAATTACTTTTACATAGAAAGTCGGCGCATAATATTAGAGTCATAAGCCTTAACTTTTAACAGCGTGACCCTTAAATTCAAATTTACGTTAAATTAAAGACGGGTTTTCACCTGAAAAAACGCAATATAAAAAAATATCATTGTCCTATGAAAACAAAAAAAACCTTCCTTTTGGTTGTTGTTTCATAAAAATTGGTCAAATAGTTTGTCCTGAAAAGGGATGTTTATATTTGTATGGGAAAAAATAAGCCGATTAAATATTACGATATGATGATATGTTTTTATTGTGTAATATTTAATCGGATTATTTTTTCCCATACAAATATAAACATCCCTTTTTAGAACAAACTATTTGACTAATTTTAATGAAACGACCACCAAAAGAAAGGTTTTTTTTGTTATGATGATTGGTTTTTTTTATTGAACTAAAATCGTACCAAATGTAAGTAAATTTAAACAACATTGAACTTTTGTCTTACACAAAAAAAGACTTTGACAGCCTGTGGAACTATTCTATACTACACTCATAATATTACATTCATATTTTAATGAAACAACAACCAAAATAAATTTTGTTTATTGAACTAAAATCGTACCAAATGTGAGTAAATTTAAACAACATTGAACTTTTGTCTTACACAAAAAAAGACTTTGACAGCCTGTGAAACTATTCTATATTACACTCATAATTCAATTTATATATCTATCTAATATATAAAGGAAAAAATTTGTTTGTTTGTTTGTTTGTCCAGGATTCACATGAAAACCACTGGTCCGATTATCACAAAATTTTAAAGGAATAATTCTGAGAGCCCGGGGGGTGACATAGGCTATCACATTTTTATAAATCAACAGGTTGCGACTCCAGAGCCGTTTTAAGCTTTTTCGTAGACTGATTGCCTTGACATTTAAAACAAAAGTTCCTCTTAGGAACCGGAATTAGCTGTATAAATTTGGTTGGGAAAAATTAACCCATTTCGGCCCAGCGGGCTTCCCAAAAATTTTGTGTTTCCGATTTGTGTCCAATCTTACAGGGTGATTTTGCAGTCGAAAAGAGGGGCTGAGACAAATTTTTGTTGAGTTCGGTTAACCCGTTTGGGCACGAGGGCCCAATAAAGCTTTTACAATGTTTTTAATGTCGAGTCAAAACGGTTTGACCGATTGACTTGAAATTTTGCACAAATGTTCCTCTTAGCAACCAGAATTAGTTGTATAAATTTGTTTGGAATAAATTAACCCATTTCGGCCTGGCGGGGTTCCAATAAATTTTGTGTTTCCTATTTGTGTCCAAATTTACAGAGTGGTTTCGCAGACGAAAAGAGAGTCTAGCACAAATTTTTGTTGAGTTCGGTTTACCCGTTTGGACACGAGGGCGCAATAAAGCTTTTTTAATGTTTTTGATGTCGAGTCAAGACGGTTTGACCAATTGACTTGAAATTTTGTACAAATGTTCTTCAATGTTTTTTATATCGAGTCAAAGCGGTTTGACGAATTGACTTGAAATTTTGCACAAATGTTCCTCTTAGCAACCGGAATGAATTGTATAAACTTACTTGGAATAAATTAACCCATTTCGGCCTGGCGGGCTTTTAGCAGAAAATTTTGTGTTCCGATTTGTGTCTAATTTTACAGGTTGATTTTGCAGTCTAAAAGAGAGGTTGCAAAAAGTTTAGTTAAGTTCGATTAACCCGTTTTTCACGACGACGCCATGAAGTTTTCTACAAAATTTATTTGCTTAAACGATCAAAAGAATTTTATTGAAAATTTTGTGCCAGCATTTTAATTATAAAAACCGACAGGGTTAATTTGGTTTTGTCCTGTTTGCGCGTTTTGAACAAAGATTAAATGAAATTATTAATGGTATTAACGCAAGTTAACCTTTATTTTAAAAGCTCGCTTAATTAATAAGACCAATTTTTTTGCTCTCAAATAGTCTCAAATAGTGCAAAAGTCTAATGTGATAATATTAATAATAATAAAAATAAGGCTTATAAAGAATCCGAATAATAATATCTTTAAATTTAAATAACGTAACATTTTCCTTCTCTACATTTTTTCGTCAGTCTTTGTTTTTTATCTTTTTTGCAGTTGTTGTTTTTTAAAAATTGGTTTTAGTGTAAAATTGCAGTTCTTCAAATAAAATCTTAAAATCAAAAAATTAAATTTCGTATATATTATGTTTAAATACATAGTATTGTATATAAGCAGATTTTTAAACTTTTTCTAAACCATCGACTATATTTTATTCAAACGTTGGCAATTCAAGAAAACTACTATTGACATAGTATAATGACATAATGGCAAATTTAGTATACCCTTTTTACCTATAGTCAAACGGGTATAATAATACTTATATGTAAACTACATATTACCCGCCGCCCGTTGCCCCGCCACTCAATCGAGTTTTAATTTAAGTTGATGTTATTGAAAAAAGTTAATTTAAAAATTACATATGATGTACATGTTAATTTTAAAATGGAAATAAAGAAATTTATTTAAAACGCTTTTTTTAGAATTATTCTTTTAATTTTTCAACAAATTTATCAAATTTCACTTGAAACTTTTTGTAATTATTAATTAACAATAAAAAAAAAATTTTAATTCAGATAACATTATTCACCGGAAACCCACCATCCTCAACTCTATCGTCAAGATAATCGTTCAAACTATAGAAGATAATCGTTCAAACTATTTTGCAAACTGTTTTTTAAAGCTTATGTTTCGCAATCGGTTAAAAGAACTCGACAAAAGATTTTTTTAAACATTCCCCGAATCCAAAGAAGTTTTACCTACTTTCAAAAATTAGACGTAATTTACTTACAAAAATTTTTTTTTGAATAATCTTAGGAATGATAAGTATATACCTACATGTACGCATACAAAATTTAAAGTCAATTGGTCAAGCCGTTTCTGCTTAAGAGTAACGTAACGAAAAAATCTGTAAAAAGCTGCTGTGCCGCAATGAGTTAATGGAACTCAACAAACCTGTTTTTGAGACTTTAAACAAGCAATATTTCGCAAAATTTTACATAATATTTTCCAAAATTTTTTTTTGTACAATTGTCGGTCGACAAAAAACCTAGAAAAAGCTGTTGCGCCGCAATGGGTTAACGGAACTCCACAAATATTTTTTTGAGGCTTTCTTTTCAACCAGAGCTTTTCAACCCTTCCAAAAATTGGCCGAAATTAGCTTTTTTCCAATTTGGAACCTCCCGGCCAACGCCGGGTAAATCTGCTAGTAATAACAAAATTCAATATAATATATGTATATTTTATTATTTCTAAAGTCAATATAATTGCTACATATAACATTAATTACTCAATTTCTTTACATATCTGACATATTTTTTGGTAGTCACATGTTTATATATTTAATTGTTCAAAAACCTTTCATAGCAATGCAAAAATAAATTTATTTGAAACAACTTTTTAAGTAAGCCTTTATGATCTCTAAGAAGAAATTACTACTACTTCGAATAGTTTCATTATTTATATTAAAAATAATTAAAAAAATATATAAAGTTAAATTTTAAGTTTACCTAGTTTAATTCTACGTTGCTTAAATCTTTCAGCAAAAGCTTCGAGCTCCCTCGGATCTGTATCATTATCAGGATGTAAACTTGTAACTGAAACTGCGGCGGCCATAACGGAGTGATGTTGTCCAGGATGATTATGATGATTTGCTTTAAAAAAATGGTATTAGATATTTTCAAATATGAAATATATGTTTACCAGGAGAGTGCCCACTGAGAGTACCAGCATGATGGTGGCCTATAATATGATTTACTCCATGATAAGACGAGTGGATTTGATGATGTGAAGTTAAAGGACTTTCCGATAAGGTCGTTAGGGTTGTCATTTGCCCAGTATGATCAACCATTTCGAGACCATCTATTGTATGATGCATCTAAGATATTTGAACAAATTGAACTTTTTTTAAAAAAATTTGATTTATTTATATATTTAATTAAAATGTTTAAACTAAGTTCTTAAGTAAGTTTATTGAACTTACATAATTGTTTTTAGTATTATTTCTTTAAAGAAAAGTAATAAAAATTATTTTGCATCGGCTTATTTTTTTTCATACAAAAGTAGATATAATGTGTACGTTCTGGGACAGTCAAATGACGTCACAGCATTTTGACAGCCGTTAATTTGAATAAATTGGTCGTTATTTTTGAATAATGTGTGGTATGTTATTGAATTGAAATGATTGAGGTGTGTTATAAAATTGAAGATTCGTTGAGTTGCAGATTGTAGGTGTGGAATTAGTAGTTAGATATTGAGTGTGGGGGGTAGTAGATGGAGTTGTAAGTTAGTGGAGGGGATAAAGTTGAATTGTTAGTTGAAATTGAGGAAGAAGTTAGGAAAATGGAAATGTACTTCGGCATATATATAGATAATTTAGGTAGTAATCTGTTCTTTAGAACCATATCGAAGTTCTTTGTACCTTTGGAATCATGTTGAAGTTCTTTAGAAAGCAAATTCTTGGAACCATGTCAAAGTTGAAAGCTGAAAATTTTTAGATATCCTATAGTATTTAGGAAATTAATTTATTTCACTGATAAGAGAATAAAATTTTAAAATTTAGAATTTTCTTTTGCTGTTTTGATTATTTTATAGTTTAAATAGATGAATAACGAGTGTTTGTGTGTATATTTCCATCACCATTAAAAAATATTAACATTGTACCCTATAAAATTGTACGATTTTAAAATTGAAAAATAAAAAACTTGTGGTTTTAATTTTAAAGTTTCTTATCAGTTAAAAAAAAAACAGAACATTAGAAAAAGAATTTCTTATCTGTATTAATAATATATAATATTCAAATATTCCGAAAACAGAAAAAACAAGAAATTAACTTGGAGGTTCTTAATTAAAATTATTTAAATTGTAAAATAAAAATCTGAAATTACGTCAGGGGATTCCTATTGTTAATTTAAAAATGAAAAAAACAAAATATATTGGTATTACAAAGTTTTTTTTACTTATTTTTAAAGTTTTTCGATATTCATAATTATTTTCTTTAAATTTTTTTACAATTTTAGCTAATCTCAATAGACATCTCTTGAAAAATTCGATTTTATTCAGGGCCAATAATTCCATCCATTTATCATCTTCATTTTCTCTAAGTGAATTGAATTTTCTTAATGTTGAGTCAGCATAATTCTTCAGGAACCTGATATGATACTTAATTTCTTCTTGTATTTCTTTCTGAAAAATATTTTATTTGTTACATTTCCTTTTCTAATCCTTTTTTATATGTTTTTAAATGCAATCCGTTGCCTCCTTTAAATGCAATCGCTTCCATTATTTTATTATGACGTTGACTTTTTTTCAACTCTTTATGAGCATTTTTAGCATCGTTAACCGCTTTAAGTATTCCTGCAGCGCCGCCTGACAGTGCTCCAATAGCAGATAGACCAGCAAATATTGGGATTAAAGGTAAAACTCCTCCAATTTTTGGTGCAGGATTTATTCGAGGAATGTTAATGTTTTTTTTCTTGTCCTTTAGAAAACTTTCTAGCAGCATGCAATGCAAAGCAGTTTTTATAATATTCTTATCATTCGTCGGTTTTTTTATAGTTTTAACAGCTAGTTTAGCTTCCTTTATAACATTTTTCAAAAACTTTTTTTTCGTTTTCTTTTTTCCTAAAATTTTTTTTTTTTTCCTAAAATTTTCTATTTTTCTTTTTTTTCTTATTTTAAATTCATACGTTGTAACTACGTATGAAGTTAACCGTTCACCTAAACTTGAGTCTTTAGCTTTTATCTTTTTCCAAACTTTCTCTGCCAATATTTTATCAGTTATATGTCGTTGATTTTGATCAGTATTTTGAAAATATGCTATATCATGCTCTCGACAAGTCTCATCTAAACCATTAATTCCTTTATAACCTTGTGCTAATCGTTTTGCTAGTTTTGTCCCAGGACCGCAATATTTATAACCAGGTAAATGTGCTTCAAATGGTAGTTTATTAATTAGAGAATTAACTACACCTTTCCATTAACAGTTTTTGGTTACTGATTGAATATTTATTATGAAGTGGCATAATATTAAGTTGTTTAGTTTAAGGAAGTCATTCAAATACTAATCATCTTTTATAAAATGAAATTTATAAAACTAGATAATGCAGTTAAAATTAAAAATTTCGATTAAAATGCAAAAAAGAAAATAAAAGATATGGTGAATGTTTTCCAGATAGTATAAAAGGATTAATAGTCAGACCCTCAAATTGTGGTAAGACTAATGCTATGATAAGTATGCTTTTAGATCCTAAAGGGCTTAAATTTGAAAACATATAAATCTGCTCGAAATCATTGCATCAACCTAAATATGAATAATTTAAAAAATTAATGAATCCAATCAAAGGAATGGATAGAACGAATTTTCAAATAATGCTGATGTAATTGAACCATCAGCCTCACAGCCAAACTCAATATTTATTTGTGATGATGTAATTTGTGATAAGCAAGATAATATAAGAGCCTTTTTTTTATGGGACGTCATCATGAAGTAGATAGCTTTTATTTATGTCAGTCATATACAAGAACTCCAAAACACTTAATTAAGGATAATAATAACCTTTTAATTATATTTAAGCAAGATGATTTAAATTTAAAACATATATCATATGTAAATTCATGATCATCATATGTAAATTCTGGTATGACTTATAATGAATTTAAAAAATTTCATGCTGCTGGAATGATAATTATGGGTTTCTAACAATTGACAAAGATAGCGTTTTAAATAACTGAACTAACTGAACAGGTCATTTAATAGATATCAGGTAGTAGTTAGCAGATACCTGGTAGCAGTTAACAGTCAGCAGTTAGCGATTATCAGTTAATAGTTAGCAAGAGAACAGTTCAGTCGATAATTCACAGTTAATAATTGAACTAATCCATAAAAAAATGGATGAATAACTTATGAAAGATTTAATTAAAACTCGTAAAAATTTAAAAAGGAAATTTCAATCTTTAAAAGTTCAGAAGCTATCGGAAGACCAAAATCGGGAAGAAGCTTTCACTCCAATTATAAAACCATTGAAAGAATTAACAAATGTTGTTAAACAACAACAGCAACAACAATTTTCAAATAATGTTATCAAACCGGAAATTAAATTGTCTGCTGGTGATGATAACACCTTAAAAATATTGAGATCATTTAAGCCGGAATTTAAAACCCCTAGCAACAAAAGTAATACTTACAGTAAATTTATAACTTCATCACCAAATACTATAAAATTTGAAACACCATCTATAACTGATAATATTATTGATGAAACATCATTTTCACAATTTTCTGTTCTAAACGAGTCACAACTTGATAAGTCATATGGACCCTATTTTGATGAATCATTAAATTTTCGAAAACTTGAGAATGCTAATTTTGAAATAGATGAAACTACTAAAGATATTTTGATTGATAATGAAGTTTTTGAAGGAACTAATGGTCTATATGAATTGATATTTAAAAAAAAACCAATAAACTATACTGAAAGTGATTTAAAAACATATCATCAGATACTTAACAAAACGCATGCACATAGAAGAAATTATGATCATTTAGAGCAAATAAAAGGAAACAAAGGTTTTAAATACAAAAATATATTAAGAAAATTATATAAACATGATTATAACACTAGACATAAAAAACTGGTTCAGGTTGTTCGAAAAAAAATTTTACTTATTATTTTAATAAATCTTCTTCACCAGAAACCCATTTAAAATATACAAATCAATCATCTCGGTATGTTTATTAGGATGATCCTAATAAATTAGTTGACATATAATTGAAGAGTTGAGAGAAGAAAATATAATACAATAACTATTTACACTAACAATCAGTTAAAATCATAATGTCACTTGATAAATTTGGACGTAGTATAGCTTCTTCTAGAAAACTACATACTCAAGGTCCTCCAGGTGTTGGTTTCAAATTGACTTCTGAAGGAAATTATGATTTAGATAACAAAATTTTATCAAATGTCCAAGAACCCATTAATGGAAGTGATGCAGCAACACAAAATTCTGTAAATAAACATATTTTCTTTCAGAAAGAACTATTACAAAATGAAACGCAAGAAATGTTTAATCATTTAGAAACAACAGTATCTATAGAACTTAAATTATCAGAAGACAAATTAAAAATAATAGATGAACAAATGCAATTTAGTTTAGAGGAAATCCATATCAAGTTCTCTCAATTGTTAAACTAAAAAATTTTCAAATATGAGTGATGTCATTGAATTTCAAATTAAAAAACCAATTAAATTTATTAATGAGAGATTGCTAAAGGCTGAAGGTCAAGCTCAGTCAGCATTGAATTTATTAAGTATTTTAGAAGTTATAAAAACATAATTGGGGATCAGTTTTCATTTACTTTTGGAAAGGATATACATCCAATCGGATATTCTTTAAATAACTTTTTAGATAAATATGATGATATTTTATTGGAGGAACATTATGAACAATTAAAATTCACTTCCATTTTTTAAAATTATTAAAAAATTCTATCCTAATTAAAACGAAAGAGTATGAATATCATTGGTATATATGTCCCAGAAAACATGACAACTGTTCCAGATACTTGTCCTTGTCATTCAGCAGAACATCATATTATGTTAAAATGTTCCAAACTAATGGATTTATATAAAAGAATAAAAAATAAATAATTATAATATAATGTTATATAAATAAAGAATCATCATCATCATCAAATGGCGTCACAACTTGGGGTGAGTTTTAGCCTGATTTACTGCTGCCCGCCATACTTGTCGATTTTGTGCTGCAACTTTCCAGTTTCTGATATTAAGTTTTCTTAAGTCATTTTCTAAGCCATCTGTCCATCTTAGCCTTGGTCTTCCTCTGTATCTATTTACAGGTGGAGCAACATCTAATATAAGTCTTTGTGACCTATTATTTGCCTTTCTAGCAACGTGTCCAGCACATCTAATTCTTTGTGCTTTAATAAAGCGGACCACGTCTTCATTATTTATTAGTGCATATCATTTATTTTTCTGTGCATATATTCACCGTGTAGATTTTGTTTCGGTACAAATATTTTCCTTAAAATTTTGCGTTCAAAAATTTTTAGACTATTTTCGTCTGATATTGATAATGTTAAATTTTCCGCACCATAGGTCTAACTAGGGTTTTATACATACACAGTTTTGCATGTCTAGATAAAAGCTTCGATTTAAATAGTTTTTGATGTGCATAGTAGCATTTGTTGGCCGCTTGGATTCTATTATGTATTGAACAGTGCATGCTGTTGTCGTTGTTGAGCAACACTCCCAAATACGTAAAATTATCTACGCCTTCGAAGTTGTATTCTCCGATTGTTATGTTTTGCGGGCTGCGCCTAGCGTTTGAGCGTGATAATGTCATATATTTTGTTTTATTTTCGTTTATTCTTAAGCCAATTTTGCTAGCTTCTGCTTCGAGTTTCACGTACTGCTCAACCATAGCTCTTTTGTTTCTGGCTATAATAGCAATATCGTCAGCAAAAGCGTTAATTTGTGATGATTTGTTGAATATATTTCCACCTCTATCTAGATCTTTCGTTACGTAATGCAGCATAAGGTTTAAAATCACTGTCGATAATGTGTCGCCTTGTTTTACACCTGTTTCTATGCTAAAAACTTCTGAAATTTGATTTTGTACTATGACGCTGCTTCTGGTGTTATTTAAGGTCATCATTGTAAGTCGAATTAGTTTTTCTGGGTATCCCAAATTGTGCAATATTTTCGGTATTTCCTCTCTTTTAATGCTGTCGAAAGCTTGTTTGAAATCAACAAATAGCATATGCAAGTCAAGATTGTATTCTTAGCATTTTTCCATGTTTTGCTTTATAAGAAAAACTTGGTCTGTTGTTGATCTGTTTGGTCTAAAACCGCATTGATACTCAGCTAAGATGGTTTCTGCTTTATGCAACATTTAGTAGCATGATACCCCTGTAGTTACTGCAATTGAGTTTATCTCCTTTTTTGTGAACAGGGAATATGGTACCAATTTCCCATTCTTTCGCCATGCTTTCATTCCTCCATATTTTACACATTGATCTGTGTAAGTGATGAAGCAGCTCTTCACCTCCTTTTTTAAAACTTTCTGCAGTAATACCGTCTTCGCCTGGTGATTTTCCGTTTTTCAGTTTATTAATTGCTGCTCTAGTTTCTTCAATTGTCGGTTCTTCGGTATTAGTATTTCGTTCATTATCTCCTTCTATGTGAAATGTAAATGTTACTTCATCATTATTGTTATTATCAATATTGAAAAGTTCTTCAAAGTACTGTTTCCACCTGTCTATAATTTGGTGTTCCTCAGATAGAATAAAACCATTTTTATACTTGCAATTTGTCAATTTAGGTTGGAAATTTCTTGTTTCTTCTTTTAGTCCTTTGTAAAAAATTTTTATGTCTTTGTTGTTGAAGTTGGATTCAATTTCTTCAACACGTTTCTTCATGTAATTACGTTTTTTTTGTCTACAAAGCTTAGTGGAATATTTCCTTTTCGTTTTATAGATTTCCTCGTTTCTTCTTGTATTTCTTTGTATCATTTTTAGCCTGGCTTCATTCTTGTCTTTAATTGCTTCAGTACATCAAACCATTCTTCATTTCTTCTATTCGTCTTTATGTCTATGGTTTCTTGAGTTGTTGAGTTTATTGCACGTTTCATGTTTAACCAGTCTTCTTCTATAGTTGTTAGTTCTGTAGTCATATCTCTTAGGCAATTCAGATTATCTCCAAGTTTGGTTTGACAATTTTCTAATACTCCTGTTGCTTCTAGTTTTTCTGTATCCCATTTCTTTTTCTTTTCTCCCCTCTTTTTTGTGATGTTTGAGATTCGTTGTCGGAGTGTTAGTTTGACTAGGAATTGGTCACTGTCGCAGTTTAATCCGCGACATGTACGTACATTCATTACTGAGGACATTCTTCTTTTGGTCACTAGGACATGGTCAATCTGGTTCGTTCTTCCATTTGCTGGTATTTTCCAGGTACCTTTATGTATATTTTTGTGTGGAAAATGACTACTAGCGATGTATAAGTTGTATCCTGCTGCAAAGTGACACAATCTTAACCCGTTTGCTGATGTTTCGTCGTGTAGTGAGTTCATTCCACCGATGACCTCGATAAACGGCTCTTTACCGATTTTAGCGTTGAAGTCCCCTAAGACTATTAAAGTGTCATATTTCCCAACCGTATCACAAGTCCTTTCCAAATCATAATAGAATTCATCCTTAGGTTATTCTGTAGCGTCCTCTGTAGGTGCGTAGGATGATATCAGAGTTATGTTGTTAAAGTTTCCTTTAATTTTCAGCGTGCATATACGATCATTTATTGGAGTGAAGCCTAATATTGAATTTTTTAGTTTTTTCATTACGATGAAGCCAGTGCCTAATTGACCAGTTCGCTCTTGATTTCCACTATATAGTAGTGAGAAATCTCGTTTGTCTATTCTGCCATTCCCTTTCCATCCAGGATTTTTTTTTTTTATACCCGTATGACTATAAAGTCAAAGGGTATAATAAATTTGCCATTACGATTGTGACGCAGAGAAGGAGGAGGGGTAGATATAGACTCAAGTGTATGGATCGGATCGGAATCGAAAAATAAATCGATTAAGCGATGTATGTCCGTCCATCCATCCGTCCGTCTGTCCGTCCGTTCGTCTGTTCGTCTGTCCGTCTGTCCGTCTATCCGTCCGTCCGTCCGTATACTTTATGGCCAAAGTTTCTGCAAAATTTGGTTGGCCTACTGCAGTGGGTTCGAGTAGCTGCTATACAACTACTTCTTTTATATGAGCATTACACTACACTTAATAAAGCTGTATGTTTGAAATTTTGCCAAAAGTAATTAACCGGATGATATAATGTATATGTTACGCTCATACGGGTATCCCAGAGTTGACACAGTCAACTCTACTACACTTTTCCTCGTTTTCATCATATTTATTTTCTATTGAATATATAAATATAATTCCTTCATCGGTTCATTTCCTTATCATCGACTTTTTCAATTCATTCTGATTTTCTTCATATTCATTGTTTGTCAGTGATAATGCATCAATATTTTCAGTAATTCCTTTATTCTTACCTGCTGGCAGAACATTTGAAATATTCTTTTCAATCATCTCCCAATCATCTACTTCAGAAAATGGACAATCAGCATTAAAATGATTAGGTGCTTGCTTTTTTTTATTTGTTAAACCTCTTATTTTACCAATAATAGATGTGTCACCACGATATACTTCTATTTTTAGATGTTGCCAATCCAAAGGAGATAAATCGAATTGATTAGTAAATGATTCACCATTTCTAATTTTAAATATACAAATTTTTTCACCACCTTCTGG